>JAIPMN010016746.1:24270-45204 GCA_020650975.1 Apostichopus californicus
TACAGTACTTCTGACAGTCAATATGTATTCTAGCTGTAGTACTGGCACTCCATATTCTGACAGTCTATATGTATTCTAGCTGTTGTACTGGCACTCCATAGATACAGTACTTCTGACAGTCAATATGTATTCTAGCTGTAGTACTGGCACTCCATATTCTGACAGTCTATATGTATTCTAGCTGTTGTACTGGCACTCCATAGATATAGTACTTCTGACAGTCAATATGTATTCTAGCTGTAGTACTGGCACTCCATATTCTGACAGTCTATATGTATTCTAGCTGTTGTACTGGCACTCCATAGATACAGTATTCTGACAGTCTATTTGTATTATAGCTGTAGTACTGGCACTCCATATTCTGACAGTCTATATGTATTCTAGCTGTTGTACTGGCACTCCATAGATACAGTACTTCTGACAGTCAATATTTATTCTAGCTGTAGTACTGGCACTCCATATTCTGACAGTCTATATGTATTCTAGCTGTTGTACTGGCACTCCATAGATACAGTACTTCTGACAGTCAATATGTATTCTAGCTGTAGTACTGGCACTCCATATTCTGACAGTCAATATGTATTATAGCTGTAGTACTGGCACTCCATAGATACAGTATTCTGACAGTCAATATGTATTATAGCTGTAGTACTACTGGCAATAATACGGGACTTCCTGTACCATCTGTCTTAGAACCAATGAAAACAATCTACCTCTCAAAAGGGGCAATTAATATTCAAATTGCTGACCATGTTTGGCAAAATGTAGTTACTACTGCTACAGTACTACTGGTGTAGTATTTGAATACTTTAAAAGTTGGATTATCATATATGCTGTGGTTAAAACGAGCTTGTAACTGTCCTTGGGACGAGAGATAAATATACTGTACTGGGATACATTATGCAAGATTATTCAATTTGATTAAGTTTAATTTAATACTGTAAGTATTTGCATATATACAGTTCTACAGTTACTGATTAAATCTGTTTGCCAATAGGAATCAAATTGACTGTATCCATGTATAACAACTATTAGACAATTGACAATGGGTCAAAGTGATAAATTAACATGCAATTAAAGATTGTTAACATGAAATATTTGCCTGCTAGCTGCAACTAAAAATGTTTACAGCAACTACTTAACATTTTGTCTGTCAATTCCGTGATCGAAATAAATTGCTACAAAGAAAGAAAGAAAAAAAATGCTTACTGGCCATACTTGTCCTATGAGTTAAAAAATACATGAAAGTAAAATAATGTGTGATTTTAATTTACAACTGTACATATAAACATGTTATCCCTACATCCTTCAGGCACGTCTCAAGGGGTCTTTGCTTATATAAAAGAATTTGTAGTTACTCCATATTGAGTGGTTAAAGAAAACCAGGAATAACACTATCACTGATACCTGCTTTTATACAATTTATACTATGCTAAGAATTTAGAGTAAATATATATAATGTAAAATCTTTGGCATTTTTTAGCCCAATCTTGATGGGATGAATATTATCATACTGTACGCTATATATAGACACAGGCTTATGGCAAAAGTCATGCAGCAATATGATCCATCTCAAGAAGAAGCACCAAGCAATGCTGTGATCGGCAAGAAATAAAAAAATAAAAAAATGTCACGGAGAAGCAGCGTTTGTGTTTGTCCTGGTACGGCATAAATAAATACTTCTTGTTGATACTGAAATCAACTTAATGTAAATTCAGCAAATTTCATTTCCAACTAAAAGTGTTCTCCCAATACGAAATTGAAAGAGAAAAAAATGTGGCATTGTTTAAATCAATATTTGCATAGACTAAGATGTCAACATTGACAAAACTTTAATACTGCAGGCAGCCAAATTTTGTCTCTTAGTAAAAATACTTTAAATTATAATCCTTCATTATTTTCTAATAATATTTCTGAGGGAGCTTGATATCCAATTTAATTGGGTAACTATACATTCATACTGTGAGTGTCAATATTGGGCTAGTATGGTCGAAAACATTACAAAAATTAAAACAATCTTTTCAAACTTGGTTGAACATGAGCATATTAATCCTGCACATGCATGAAAGCACCGGTACTTAGTTAAAATCATCTATGAACATATTGCCTGAGGATACTTTCCACGACCGACACCGTCGTTTTCATACTGAATTACGTACAGTTTATAGTCAAAGAATCTAACGTCTACGTCCTAATGGATCTCCAAAATAAAACACATGTATGCCTTTGGTATTAATGCAAAACCAAGAGTCATTAGGCTGAAACACTGCGCAAGACACTGCCAAGGAGATATATATCGCAGAAGTGACTTGCTGAGCACTACAGTATGAGTTACATGTGTACGTTGTGTGTCGATCTTATTGTCATCTGATATACATCGTCTGGGTTCTGAGTGACAGATCTGTGCGATTTAACATCTTACAGAATCGTCACATTTATGTCACTGCGAGGCCGACACTTATCCCATTCGTGCAAAGAGAATACCTTTAGGAGTACATCGATCTACAAATGTATAACATGTATTGTATATACCTAGCATTTTGCTACGGACATCACGTTACTTTAAATAGATCAGTTTTATGCATACAGTAGTAAAAGGAGGTAAACTTAAAAATCTTAAAATTCTGTATTCAGAAATAACTCCATTCCTTTAGATAATGTAAGACTACAATTTTTCATGATCCATTTGCATCAGATGATCTTGAGTTTATTACACATTTAGTTTTCATTGTTAAGTTCTCATGAGCTAACCGTAATACAGTCAAGTGCTAGTTTAAGTACATGTATATATTTGACTTCTACTACGTACCAGCTTTAATATGCATGAATATACTATAGGAGCCTGTGCTCAGGTACTTGACACCTTTGGCTTGATGGGCATTTAAATTTATACCAACAGGGCTTGTACTGTAGTTGCACAAAAGAACACAATACACATTGTATTAAAGACATTTCATTGTGTAGTGACCTACTGTACAGTTTATATGCATGTACTTGAGCTTACACTGTAATATCATCAATATATATTAAAAAACAGAAAGCTGTGAGAGGTCTAAACATGTAACAGTGCATGCGGTAAAAACTACATATTCTTCTAGATTCGGGCAACTTTTCTAGAAATAAGCAATAACAATGTGTCTATTTAGTTCTTCTTTAGTGATTCATTCTCACTTGCTCATAATTTGTGAAAGCTCCAACATTTTGAGGGAAAAACATATCATGATGAGGCGATGAATAGGCTATTATATAAACAGGCAGTACCAGAACTTCATGAGATGAATAGGCTATAATAATGGTAATTTCATCTGTATCTTTGATGCATAAATAGTCTTTTATAATATCAACCCTTTATATTATGCATTTCTAAGTGCATACTCATACAGGTAATGCCGAAACTACTTTACCCTGGTGAAATGGATGTATCTACAAGTGATGAACTTTGACCTGTCTCCCTGACATCAATTGCTCTGTACAGTAGCTCTACCGTTTCTGCAGCAAACTGGCAACGTTATCTATCGATCTTCCACATCAACACACAGTCACAGCCAGCTAACCTACCTACTCATTCAACTATCAGCACCACCCAAAGTATCCAGTCCCGATATCAAAAAGAGATCAGAATTTGAGCATTCTACTGACATATCTTTCTCATGGATCCAATAAACAGTTAAATTTGTGTACTGATCAACGGGTGCAAAACTGTGCAGCTAAAACGATTACTGGTGGGAGGAAGTTTGATCATGTTACACCTTTTTTAAGAAGATTACATTGGCTACCAGTAAAAGAAAGAATTGAATTTAAAATCTTATTAATCACCTATAAGGCTTTACATGGTATGGCTCCGCATTATATCAGGGCCCTCCTCAATTACAAGACCTCAGTTTATTGCACCAGGTCATCCTTTGACAAACATAAACTACATGTACCTTTCACCAGCCGTGTGACATTCGCGGATAGAGCCTTCTCTGTCGCTCCTAAACTTTGGAATGACATTCCGTTCAACATCCGTACGGCAGAGACTGTACAACACTTCAAATCTCTCTTGAAAACACACCTTTTTGCCAATGCTAGTATATTTAATTAATCACCTTTTGTTGTTGGCATGTTTTGTATACTTGTTCCTTTTTTGTTTCATTTTTTTTTTTCATTTAGTGTTTAGTTGTTTTTTACTTGTACAGCGCCATAGAACAGATTTCTTATCTGAATGGGGCGCTCTATAAATGCGTTTATTATTATTATTATTATTATTATTATTATTATTACTGATCGCTAACAGGTTTCCAAAGATTCAACTTCCACTGTGACATAATTCCACTACAAATCTTGAAATTATCTCCCATGTTTCCCAATAGTTTCCATATATTCCTTTAGGGACAACTTGAAGAATTCCTAGCTTATGATGCTTGTTTGATTATTCATCATGTATTATTTTCTTCTGTTTTGATTTACAAACTGTACAAAGCTGTGAATTTTTAATGGGACGTACTATCAAGGAACAAGTATTTTGCATCAAAGTTGGCTGTGAATTATCTGTGGTGTAATAACATGCCTTGATTGATATAGCTTAGAATTACTGAGGCGTGACTTTTGAAATGTTATGTGATTTTTTATGAATATAAACCTTCTGGTAGTTAAACTGAATATATGTCTTGATTTAACTTTATCACGTACAAATCAGTTAAATCAATAAAATGGAATAATTTCTTTACAATAACGTGTTTTGATGTAGCATTGAAGTAATACATTGAAAACTTTCGGTAGCAAGCATTTCAAGGGAAGAACAAAAAGAAGTCATTTCCATACTTGGACCGTCAGGGGGAGACGAGGGGGGGGGGCTATTATGGTGGGAGTAATACCCCCTGCTTCCATTTCCAACCATTGGGTGAAAGAACTATCAGGGTGGTAGACTGAAAATGGTCAGTCACTGCAGGAAATAGGTCTGGTCCACACTACAATAATATTACAATGTGACCATGAGTATGGTAGAGCAAGAGTGCAATAGTAGTGCAAAGACAGGTAATGTAAGTGAGGAGTGATGGAAATACTGCAGTTGTACTGTAAGTTCTATTAAAAGTGTGAGTCACCGACACTGACTCACTAAGTAGACCTATATCATGGGAAAAGTAAAGACAATGCCATGTACTGTATTGTCATAATTAAAGGGTGTGAAGACTTGCGCAAAAAGAAACGTCTATTGCCGGTACTTTGACCTAGTTTCGAATGAGGTGTAACAGAAGTTTTAAACACCACCATCGATCCCAGAAAATACACACGCAGCTTGCTATCGTCGATAATTAGACACTAGTGTACAGTCAGTACATACAGATGCGGTCAATATGCACAGCACAGTATACAAACGATACAGCGATGGACATCTCAGGTCCAGCTAAGGAAAACAAGGTATCACGTTTCAATACTGTCTGCATTTTGTAGCGACACGAACAAAACGTCACTTGCAAGCAACAGAAAGTTAACTTTTTCAGATGGCTGCACGCGGTTTGGGGCGAGTCTTCAATGCCTTTAACTGCCTTCTCAACAGTCTGCCGAACATGCTGCCAATGGAGAATTTCTGGGCATGTTGTTGGCATTTCAATATAGCATTTAACAGCACTGCATATTTTGGTAACCCTTTTTCTGAAAATTCTATTTAAATGCACTTGCATTACTAATGACTGGCGTCACATATTTGAATTGGGACGATATGCGAGACAAGACAAAACTTTATCCAACTTTTGCAATTATGGCCACTGTGGTATTTTGGTTTGACTCAAAAACAGACAGCGAACATCTCAATTGAAATTGATACACTAAGGACAAGAAACAAGCTGCCCAAAGGAAAAGCAAACGACAAAACAAAAACAAAAAACAGAACCCAAAACACAAACAGTAATTTAGATTTTCTAAGGAAAAAAAAAAATTGATGACTTGTAACATCCATTCCATGAAACCTCTTTTAAGCAATTTATCTCCCTCAAGTGTAGAATAGTTGTGAATTTGAAGTCTAATTGAGCTGTAACTATGAGCAAAAAGCAACTGCACCACTGTAATGAATGCATTTGCCTTCAGGCTTGGGCACTATAGAATACATCAAAGAAAATAACACATCCATCAAACCTTGTATATAATCTAGATTATACAGAAAGTCCAAACTGTAAATGCCTTGGCCCCCTTGTTACAGATATTAAGTCTCAACAGGAGAAAAAAAGGTGTTTAACTGAATCATAGAGTCAGTTCATCGCTCAACCTTTCATAAATTCCTTGAAAGTTGTGTCAAAGACACAGACCTGTACTGTTAAAGTAAAATCAACCTTTTTCGTTTTATGACTTAAACAATGAACACAGTAATTCTGAAGAAAAAAAGGTCTCTTTTTTGGCAACTGGTAATTTTAGCAACCACAGCAATCGACTTACTTTTTTGCCTTTTGAACCTACAGTGGATGATCATGAATGGAAACTAAATAATTCACCAATTTTTTTAGTTTTTTTTTTTCCCTACAAGGCATACACTACATGAGACATTTAGAAAGAAAACCACTGGACTTTAGACTGTGGCAGATGTTATGATGACAACTACTGTAAGTGAGGATTTTAAATACAAAATATCCTGAAATTATTTTTTTGGGGGGGCGGGGGAGCTTTAATTAAAATTCAATAAGCCTCCTGATGCAATCTAAACCTTTCCAAATCAATCCCAAATAATAAAGTATAGGAGCAAAATATTTAATTAAAAAGTAATTGATGGAAAGTATGAACACACTACTGTATGTGAAGAAGCCATGTACAGGCACAACTTGACACAACAGGCACAACTACATAGTAGTATGGTAATATATTCAAACTCAGGAAGACGTTCTTTTCAGTACTTAATTTCTTTGTTATGCTTGCAAAATTCACAGACCTCAAAATCACTATGCAATATATATCATTAGCTTCATTAATACATTTTACTGTACTGTAAATAACCCCTGGAAAGGGGAAGCATCCATATAAAAAACATATAAAAAAACAATCCCCCAAATCCCTCCCTTAACAAGAAAAGGATACTTATCAGGCTGTTGAATGATTGTAAAGCTCTTTAGCAATCCAGAGGACTAAACTTCTGAATTCTCAGGTACCGTTATGGACTAATTCCGAAGGAAGAAAATCCACTCGAAAAATAACTTGTCGGGCGCTTTGAATGGTAGAATGAGAAGGAAGGGCAATGACCGGAGGAGCCGGTCATAGAGGGTGCACAGTGTAAAAAGGTTACCAGGACATTCTCGACATGGTAGAACGTGGTGCTTAGGTTGTGAGGCGACAGGTAAGCGAGGAGTGAAATAAATACGTAACCCCTGGAAAGGGGAAGCACCTATAAATCTCCCAGGAAGCGTAGACTTACCTGCAGTTGCTGAATTATTGTTGGTGACGGTTTGACTTGATTCAATGCACAAGCTGCATGGTAGGCTGCGACCAATTCCTCTGTACTAACATCACCAACTGTGAAATAAGAAACACAGTACTGAAGGTAGAATATTAACATAAATATATATACATACCTACTTTAGTAATGAATATGAAGCTGTTTTAATAGGGATGAAGAAAGAAGTAAAAATGAACAAAAAGAGTTCAGAAACTCAATGAAAAGTTTAAATCATTGAAACACAGAAATCGGCATGTTTTGTTTTCAATAACAAAACAGATTGGAGGTTTTCCCCTTGCTGTCAATTGCAGAGCTAATAGGCCTTACATACTGTACCACCCATACCCATACACAAAGGGTACCTATACACCCACGTCTACCCTGTTTTTCTTTGTTGTATCTACAATATAATTCATACTGTATGTCACAAAACCTGTTATTGAACTTTGCTTGTCAAAGCATTCATGAGATGGCAATGCCAAAGGGTACCATGTCACTGTAGGTCTACATGGTAGAGCGATAGTGCATATGTTGTGTGGAGACATGTATGTGAGAGAGAGCAAAGTAAATTAATATGATATCCCAAGAGACAAAACAATTAAGACGGCATCCATATATGCTGTAGATGAAATTAGTGTATTATTCATTTAATTACATGGTAGAGCAATAGTGCAGATGTTGTGAGGAGACATGTGCAGTATGTGAGAGAGTAAAGTAAAATAATATGATATCCCACAGACAGAGCAATTAGTGTACCATTCTTTTAATTAGCTCTTTTAGTTTTATATTCTTCAACAGTATACTCCTCTGAGTTACAATACCAAATTAACACTAAATGTATGTTATGCACATTATGTATTTAACATAACAATCAATACTCTGAATTGTAAAAAGATTATTTATCATACGTTTGTACCATATGCAGCAGAGTTTTATTTAAATTCATGAAAACTAACCAAAAGTAATTTAATTAGTCTCTGCAAAGATAAACTTTATTTTCTATTTGCATGTTGAGGAACTTTTGCTAATTACCACTACTGTAAATATCACAGGGGTACTATGAATTTATAAAATCGTTAAGTTACATCATCACCAATAAATATATATACCGTAGTACTCAATTGAATTCATGTAGCCTACTGTACTGCTAAACACAAGCCACTTTTTGGCTATGCTTTAGGGCAACTTTTATACAGTTGAATAATTTTAATTGTATTGATATATTCACACGGATGTAACATGTACAATCAGTCTGTGGGTAATTATTTACAGTACACTGCAACTGAATATCTACACTACTAAATTCATATATTTTGTCCGGAAATATTTTACCTTTAATTCGCACTGCAAAAAACTTGTTCCGGCAAACTTGCTTTGTACACATATGCGAAGATGTTTACTGTTTAAATTTAAATCTGTTAATGTCAGATACATAGCATGTATGCAGAAATTTTACAATATCCTTTAAACATTACAAAATTGACCAGGTATGGATATTTATGAGTGATAAGCTAATACCTGTCCCCTCACAACCTCAGCACTCTCCCTCTTACTGTGTCTAGACTGAACTGGTACCCTTTTAACAGTGCGCCCTCTATACCCAGACCCTGCCGGTCAATGACCTTCCTCCTCATTCTACGACTCAAAGTGTTTAGAACATTGGTTTTCGACTCAGATTTGTATCTGCTCGAATCTAACGGAACTGTTGTGGTGTATGGAAGAGGAAGATCTTTGGACTAAGTATATCGTGCATAGCGCGATAAGTATCCTTTTAATTTGTCATGAAAACCCTATAAGCACTTTAGAAATCATGCTCTACTTATTTATATATTTTTCAAGTCCAAAGCAGTCCTTACCGCTTTAGCAGGTAGGCAGTCGATGGAGACTTGTGCAGTTAAATGGGGTTAAATGGGGCTAATGACTCTGACTAAAAATTAATGAATGCCAAAAACGCTGACATCATTTTACATTGTTAATTTTTACCTACACAAACTCTGTTATCATATAATCCCTTTGACTGGTATGTCAGTGCATACAGTATGTTCAGAATCGAATTAAACATAATTTATGTTGTAAAACACCCATGCTGTATTTTCACAACATGATGGATAGTTGATTAAGTAGCACTTCCCATCAACTTCCTATTTCATTTCACACATAGTTTGATACCATCGAACAACCAATCCCACTTATGAGTATGGCTATGTGGTACTCATTACCCACAGTATAATTGCAAGCACCCGTTCTCCTACTGTACATCAGATGGACTAGATACCAATATACCCCATGTCTCTCTATTATACGTGCATGATATGTACTGTATCTTGCAAGCGCTCTCCAAAGCTAGATACCTCACTTCTGGAGATCTGGATTTTGTGACAAATTTAAATTTTGGTTTTAGACATTTTCATTGAAATGTAGCTCGGGGCACCGTTGGGTTAAAACGGAATAAATTAGGTTAGTGGACCACTCAACGGGCAGCTGGATTGCTGTCAGGTGTTTGGATTTATCTAGAGCATGCAAATCACTACCTAGCTAAAATCTGATCACTACCGAAACTCAATCACCTGAAAAACAAAACTGTCTGGAAACATTTTGATCAGCATATGATATCGTCCTTTTAGATTCTCACGGGAAATTTGGGATATATAACATTCTGAGTTCTATCACGAAATGGAAAAACAAGAAAGCGCCTTAAAAACTATTGAACCTTCCTCCACGCATAGCGAGCCTGTTTCCGTCGGTCGGGTATCTACATACGACTGAAGATGCACGTACATTAAGGATGGATTCATAGCTGAAAGGGCTTGACATGACAGCTTGCCATGGATGTAAGAGACTGCAAATCGGAAGTACAGTATATAAACTGTATGCACAGTCAAATCGGACACAGTGTTACAATGTAACCATGTAAGTAGGGACAGTATGTACACAAGGTAGATACATGCAAGAGTAGGGGGGGAAGAAAACTTGATAAAAGCAAAGATTTTTGTATATATAATGCACAAAAAAACTTTTAAGAAATTTGTAGATTGAATTTCGGGCCTCAACTTTCAGCATGAGTTACACATGTATGCAACAGCTAGAGTTACCACTGCTTTATCATGTCAGAATAGAATTCTACAAGATTTCACAGCTTATTATTGTACAGAAAGCTTAGACTGTTGAATGCAGATTACATGTGTGACTTAAATTGCATGTTGGGATGAACTGTGTGTCATTTCTGACAAAGCCATGGTTACATAATAATTTCACATGTCATGGTCATTTCCTCCACCTATGGTAAAACTACACAATAGATCATTACAACCACAAGTTTGATTAATCAATATTTAGAAACTTATTAACAATTGGCTTATATTGCAGAAGCAGAGATTCTTTGTGTATATATTGAAAGATTGCTTTGTAAGCAATTAATAGGCAGACTACACTACAAACAAAATAAATTTTATATTCATACTCTAGGCTTACAATATCAAATATATACTTGACTAGTTGTCATATATACACCGTCTTCTTAAAAATAATAATTCAGTATAATACAATGTTACCAGGCAGATTTGGCTTTGTTATGTTTTCAAACTTTACAACACTGTATGAGGTTTAAAATATCCTCAAGGTCTCAGCTAGCTCTTCTTAATGTGAAACTCTTCTGCCACAGTACTGTAATTACAAGTTCTATGTACATTAAGTGTTGAGATTGCAGTATAATACATGTGCGATAAATTGTACAACATACTTGTACAAGTGTGTGCATAAAAGACAACACTTCGGTAAATATTTTGTGTTCTATTTTTGGTTCAGATACTTGAAATGGGTTGAGTGCAGCCAGGTACAGTACAATATGGTTTGAAGACCTACAAGTTTACTGAGATTATTCTAATCTGCTCCATGTGTGTACTGTACTTAAATACTATGCCATAGTGCAGTATGCAGCCAGTGCCATATTGAGCAATAATTCAGCCACGGAAACACACAGACTGTACCTTATGTACAGTATGTACAGTACTGTACATGCAGACTAAGACTATACACTGACTACACTATTGTCCACAGTCATGTGCTTCAAATTTTCAGAAAATTGTCAGATTTCTCACTGACTTTTTCAATGAAGTTAATTGTGATCATTTCTGACTGTTTCATGTAATAGTGTTAAGTACTGCATTCACGACCTACGTTACCATCAAAGCTGTATACAGTATTCCAAGCTGAGCAAAGCCAAGTTGTTGACTCAACAAGTCAGGTATGTACAGTACAGTAGAGTACTGTATATAGCAATGATATGTGATGTGCGTGGTCAAGAATTAAACGTACCACGTTAATCAGTACATTGTTGAACTTAGGTGAGCTTGGATTTCATGTTATTTCTAACCATCACATAAAGACCCAGGGCTCATGACAAAAAGACCCAGGGATAAATCTTTAAGACAATAATTCAGACTGTTTTTTGCATTTATCATAGATAACAAGAAAAAATACAAAATGAAAAACATCACAGCTGGTGCTGTATGTGCCTACTCACCATGCGATACAAACATTAAGAGAATTTCACATTTGAAATTATCCCGACCCGACATAATTTTTAATCAGTACCATCGTGGTTGTGATGTCACACACAGATACTGCAGCGTTGTGCTGCTTAACTGATTTACTGATATATATAAGCATTAAAAAGGCCCCCAAAGCATCATTTGCTTGTTATTGCAAATTCCTTAGACTGATATAAACTTGTTTTGTTTTGATCCATTCTTCTTGCTGTACAATTAAGTTGGTTTATTCATAGATCATGGAGTAAATCACTTGACGTATTAAGGGTGAGTGAGCCTCTCAATCATATAATGAATATTCATAGGCTTTTAGCACTGATGATTCTCTTCATTGTGTTCATTATAATCTGTCTGACATCTTTATTAGTGTAATTAACATTCATGTCGGTAAATGTAATGGTTGAGACAGCTTTCTCCTTCTGTCCCTCCCTCCCCCCAAACAGGACCCAGAAAAAGGGGCCTCCGAAATAATTTGGGCAGTGCAGAGTTTTACGGACTTCCCAGTGGTCTCTAGATCTGTAACGTCAGTACTACCGTTATGTACAAGTACTGTACTGTTTCTTTTCAAACATCCAGAACTTCTCAACACTACATACATCCATTCAAATTTAAAACCTAACTCTACATAAGTACTGTAACTTAACCATTTGGAGGACATTAGTTAGTAGTCAGCACCAGCCTCACATTATCTTGTTTAATATATTAGTCCAGCACATGTGACACAGTATAAAATTTTAAATCATATGGCAAAATTTTGTACAGACTTACAGCTTTAACTATTATAATTCTCTTCTCTCATACTCAGCTCTCATACTAAGAATTGTACTTAAAACATACTGTATATATATGCATGCATTATTGCAAGCATAACACATGTATGTGTATATGACAATCCCAGTGATGTTCAGTACTGTGATTTATTCTCTCAGACTAGAAGCAGTTTCAACACCCGCAGTCTTGCCTTTACAGTAACGCTACATCCTGCATAGCTCTATGGTCGAAAACAACATTTCATTTCTGCTGTGAGGTATATATAACGATCTGGAACAGTTGATTTTCACTAGATACCTTAATACAAGAAACCAGCATTACTTAATGCTCTTACTACATCTGAGAAAAATTCTAATAAGAGACAAGTAGTTTGACTGTGTGCCAAGAGAAATACACTTTTCACTTGCACAACTCCACAAGACAAACTTATCTGTCTCCAAAAGGTATGGTGTATTTTTTTCCATTCAAAGCATATACTGTACTGTATGTGTAATGCAGACATGTTAGTAAGTTTAAGTTGTAAACATACAAACAAAGGTAAAAGTCACAAGATCAAGAAACACTTTGATTATAATATATATTCAAGCCACATGAATATCCAGGGTGTAAAAACAGGAGGGGGTGTGGCCCTGATATCATTGAAGGTGATTCCCTTAAAGGGGAGTCTGGGGGCAAATTAAACAAAAAAAGTAAATTAAGACATGAATGGGTGAATTCTGGTTATAAAGTAGGTCTATAATGAGGTCTTTAAGAGAGGTTTTGCTGATAACTACTTTTACTTTTATTTCTTGTATGGTCAACAGAAAAGAAGGGCGAGGGTGGGGGGTGGGGGGTGGGGGGAGGGGGAGGAAGCCGCAGATCAGCAACTGCAAGATATTCACAGTGCTCAGTGATTCTACTTACTACCATTTCGTGTAAGTTCTACTTAGTACCTGACAGGTTTAATCATGAATGTTGCTTTTGACATTTTTCATTCGACATTGAAACTTGACAGGTGCTATAAAAGTCACGTTTAAATGTGAGCTGAAACTGAGAGCTAATTTCTCTAAAATTTCAGGATTTAATGGGTACAACATTATATTAAATGTCATAGTTGTAATCTGTGAAGGATTTAATGGGTACGGTGTTATATTAACTGTCAGTTGTAATTTGTAAAGTTACGGTAGGACAGCGGGTTTGATTTCATGTCAATATGTTCCCGTACACCTGGATAAACTGTACATATAGCTACACTATGGACATCAGTACTGAATATTGTATGTATGTATGTATGTATTTTAGATCCAGGAACTTGCGAAGAAGCCTCATTGTCTTATCAAAGCCGCAAGCTGACCGAAGTCAGTCACTTAGATTCATATTTAACGTCCATCATTATGAATTGTCAATTTTATCAACAACTCTGTAACTGGACGACTTGGAGTGACTCAAACTTGGGACGTTATGATTGGAAGGCACCAGCATTAACCACTGAGCTAACACTCCTTGGACTGATACTGTACAACAATACTTCCATTGTGCTGCATAGCATTTAAGCATTCCATGGTGTCATAAATTTGGGACATCCTGGAAAGGTGAATCAATTTAATTATACCTGGCATGCGTCCAAAAACCAGGAGCTGAGAAATTGCAGAGGAGAAGGGGGATGAATTAATACTGTAAACTGTTGCTCTCGTTTACTGTGTACAGTACTGTAGATATATACCACATGGTAGTAGTACATGCATACTGTATCTATTAATATATATGCATTTTGTGCATTTACTTACAGTACGTCATGTTACATTTCAATAATGTTTTGTATTTCTTTAAAAAATTAACGTCTAATTTTATACTCCACAATTGGATGCATCCATAATGTGAATGTAACATCTAGGTATTGATATTTATAATCTTCACTTCCCCTTTAGACAAACTAGTAACCCTATCCAATCCAAGGTCAAATCAATAGACTGAAAAATAAAGAAAAAAACAAAACATTATTTGTCAATGTGCAACTATGACGTCACACCTGTTTGCATCAAGTTCACTTTTGGTAGAATATCAGATAACTTCAACTGTCAAAATATATCTCAAAACGGTACACGTAGGAATTGAATGCAAATTTCACCAGAATGCTTAGATTATGTTTCTCTTGTAACATATCAAAAAGAAATTTTGACCTGGACTATTCTTTTAAAGTCTTTACTCTTATCAGCTTTAGTCTGGAAAACTCAACATGAAGAGGTATAAATATGCATTCTTTTCTGGATATGTAGCGTCTCTCTGGCTGGCTGTCAGAATCGGTAGCGTAGTGCTTGTCAGTTCACGACTAAAACTGCACAGCTTGCACAAATGTTATTAACCAATCACATGAAATACGTTTGCACACACATCAATTAAACAAGTACTGGTCGTTAACAGAACACGGCCATCCAGTGTCCATCCAGTACACACTCATTGGTAGTTCTTTGTGCCAGAGTCAGCTGACAAGTTCTATCAGAAATAGGTCCCAAAAATCATTTGGTAACAGTTTTTCAGGGCAATGTGCAGCCAGCTAATATATGTAAACTTGATCAATATTAACTGGTAAAGTCAAAAAATAATTTAAAAAACATGTTTCTCTCGCATCCTCACAATTCCATACATCACAATTCACTGTTTTTTTGCCCCCTTCTTTTCCTTTCTGAACACACAGTTCCTAATAGAATGCAGTTAATGTTGTTTTTTTTGGCCATACCATGAAGAACTGTGTATATAATAAGTCATGCTGTCCTACACTTCCATCCATGAAAAGACATTCTATAAGCATTGCGCTTCTTTTTTCTCCTTTTCCATGCATATGTATAGCTTAAATAATAAATTATCATGATAATTTTTTCTTTTTTTTTCTTTCTTGGTACCTGTCTCTAAATTGTATTGTTTATCAAAATATTTGTTTATACTTTGTTAAACATTCATGTACTGTACAAACTTGCTGGAAATAAATTGTTGTCATTTGTCAATTTCTTTGTGATCATCACTTCTCTGTAAAATGTGATGGATTAATAGTTGAACTAAGAGTTGTCAACTACCAGAATTTCTTGTTTACAAATCATATATAGCTGCATTTACTGTCATATATCTCATCACATGACAGACAATTTCTTTGATACCAAGTGGAGTTGGTGAACAGCAAAAAGTTGGTTGTTTTGAAGAAGATAAAAATAGAATCTGGTTATTTTGAATGAAACTTAGCCTTGAGGTACAGAATTACTTAATCACTGTCAACATTTCCTTGCCATTCATTGCCATGTTACTCTTCTTTTGAACCTTTGTAACTTAATAATTGGAAAATTACAACTTCATAAACAAAAGCAGGTTATTGAGTTATTTTCTTTTCCCATTGTTAATACGTTCCATGATTGTACAGTAACTTTTTGCAAAACATATGGTAATTTAGTTTAAATACACTGGGTTGAAAATCTGACATGTTATCCCCAGATTACAGAAATTGACAATAATGAAAATGACATGCATTCAGCGTTGCTGTACATAGTACTGTACAATGGTCAGTGTCTTTATGTGTGCTCTTGTTGGCATGAAATCCAAATAGAAAAGCTTTGTTTTCAGGGAATTGTTTTTTCAAATGCTTAAAGGGTGTGAAGACTCGTGCAAAAAGAAACATCTAATGCAGGTAATTTGACCTAGTTTCGAATGAGGTGTAACAGAAGTGTTAAACACTACCAACGATCCCAGAAAATACACACACAGCTTGCTACCGTCGGTAATTAGACACTAGTGTATAGTCAGTACATACAGCTGCGGTCAATACCCACAGCACAGTATACAAACGATACAGCGATGGACATCTCAGGTCCAGCTAAAGATAACAATTAAGGTATCACGTTTCATTACTGTCTGCATTTTGTAGCGACACGAACAAAACGTCACTTGCAAGCAACAGAAAGTTAACTTTTTCAGATGGTCGCACACGGTTTTGGGGCGAGTCTTCAATGCCTTTAATATGTAACAAGCTTTTCTGTCTGATAAAAAAAAAACTTATGGAAGAAAGGATGTTGAAATTGAAACATGAATAAACAAAAAACTATTTTCAAACAAACTACTCCACATTACTGTGTAAATAACATGTTTTTGCAGCACTGTTTTCCATCCACCCTGCCCAAGTCAAGGTATAATAAATAAACAATTACATTGAACTATGATAATAACTGATTCAAGAAAATGTTTTCAAAAGTAATTATTTGTAACAAATGTTGTATGTTTTGTGCACATCAAAGACATGAACTGAAAATACTTCAACAGCAGAGTTCTTTCAAACTGCATACACAAAAGAAAACTATTTTCCCCCATCCTGACAGGTTTAAATTCACCCTTTCAGTGAACCTCGTACACAGCCAAGGACCGTAATTACTGCAGCGTCTCATGTGTCATGTTCACAGTACCACTCAGGTATCTGCCGTATGAACAAGTGTTGCCAGCATTGCACAATCTGTTCATTTTGGGTAATGAATCATACAACAGCAGTATTAGGAAGGATTTATAGGCTTTGTGTTTTACCAAAACAAAATTTTAGTACACAGTTTCATGCATATCAACTTGGTGTGGAATAAAAAGCAGTTAGCACTAGTCAGACAGAATATGTACATATTTCTTTTTTCTAATTTATTAACGAGATTCCGCAAATGAGAGTTATAACAAGTGGTTACTGTTTGTGAAATCGATAATAACTTACGATAGCCGACTATCATTTTGATACTGTATGTATGACTGCATGACTTACAGTGTGATTTGACCTTCATCATGGCTGTTTCAAGATATCGGTATAAGGCGATATAGGGGTTGGAATATTGGCTATCAGCTCAAACGGATATTGGCGATATCTGCACAAATCTATCCCTCAGTAATGCATTTTCATGAAGTGTAAGTCCCTTGCAATATTTGCACAATGAATAAGATCAGTTAGGGCAGTGTTCTGTTAAAGCCACTTGAGGGAGGTTCAACCAAATATATAACAACCAGCAAAACTGTTTTGACACCACAAATATGCTATGCAATTAAGCAGTCCAATAATGAAAGGTCTACCTCCTAAGTACTGTATGCTCAAAATTAAAGAATCGTTTAACTGCCATCCCCATTCCCTAATTTCTTAAACAGTCCCAGGATTTCATGTACCATCCCCAGATTAAGTGTCCACAGAAATGTACCTGGATGTGATACGCTGTCCAGAGGGTATCCCCAAATTTATAACAAGTCGCTGCCTAATTTTGAACAATTTTACCTGTTTGCCTCCGGTTTGTAAATAGACAGCTTAATCCTAGGCTGCAGTCATTTGTGGCTCATATGAAGATCATGATGCAGATAAAGACAACCCAGTTCATTGTTTAATATAGTTGCATAGAATGTAATTTACATGAAAAGTATGATCATGTTGTACTCAGTGATGAATAATATAAACCTTCCAGTAAGCTTCACGTTTTTTGATACATTTTTTTATCTCAGAAATTAATGTGGTTCCAAACATAGGCATTTAGCCAACTTCCTTGAAACAATGACTCCACACAAACACTGAAAGACCCCATAAAGTGCCATCCCTCTCTTTAGAATGACAATTACTGTGGTACTAATCTTTGATATCAACATAATGGGAAAGTGAGGGGGAGGGGCCAAGGTCAACATCATATGTCCCTGGATTTCCTTAAAAATATAGTCATCTTAACTCCGAGATATAGTTAACACTCTTGGCTTGCTTGATAGCAGACATAGGCTTACTACTGAAAACATTTGGCAACTTCAGCATGTTAAAATGTGGGGTCAAATATCATTATCAGGCATAGGCCTAACTGATGATTTCTGAAAGCACAGTAGGCCTAGGCCTATTCATCACGTGGAGTAGTTGAGCGAAAATGAAAACGACAGATCATAATGAAGAAACACATACTATTTTTCCATGGATTTGGTGGTGGTATCCTCTCACTAATAATTTTGTCATCCTCTGGAAAGCGTACTCTTCTACGACCTTTCCTCTTAACTTTCACAATATGTGGGCTTGATCGTGGATCCTCAGTGTTAATGACGTTAGTGCCGTCTTGTTTGACAGGGTTAGGCTGGTGTTCAATTGCGTCTTCTTCTTCGGCCTTGCGGTTCTCACTAGTAATCACGGATTTACATTCCACATTTGGGTCATGCTGGGGGTCGTCCATGTTGAATACTTTGATAGAAAATTTCAAAAAAATAGGTTTAATTATCTCTTACTAGTAAATCCAAACAAGAAAGTACTGTTATGTAGAAAGAGTTGACATTTTAGTTACCACTGCAGTACAGGGACAATTCTTCACCTGACTTGGTGTTGAATCATCAATGTATGGATGCCTTTATCATACAGTACAGAGTGCTGGGTAAGTTTGCATTTATCTTCATTCTACACAGGGAAGACTCTAGATGGCATGTTATTTGTTTGGTTGTGGCAACGTTTTAGTGTTAGTCTCAAGCTGTTGACCAAATACGTATGCATTCATTTTAAATTTAATAAATATTGTAAAAATAAAAGCAAACACATGACGAGAATCACTGTTAAATGTAAAAGAGGTTCTGCAACATGGTACACTTAGTAAAAGTTATGATTAAACGGTTTAAATGCAACTCAAAAGTCGCACTTGAAATAGGAAACTGCTTGCTACGAGGTTGTTCTTTCGACTATTTTTCCAAGATTCTACATAAGATCACTGTTTATAATTGGATATGGAAGCTAATCGTTGCAAACTCATAAAAATCGCGCTAATATGACATGTACTTTGAAATCTTCTGTAGTTTATAGGTAGCGGCGCTCTTTCAAAATTAATGAAGAAAAGTTTTGTATTATTGAAAACGCCTCCCGAAATACACGCTCTATGTAACTGCATCGTTTTTGGTTTCGATGATGTTGGCAATTTGAAATTAGCTAATGGGCATCCTTAGAACCAAAGAACATCTCACGAACAAGTTCCGTATTTAGTGGTTAGGCTTCAGCGTGTCTGGAACATAGATGCTCTTTCAACCTTAAATTTTCAGTGCGTAAAAGAACGCTTACATTTAGGCACTGTTATAGAGTAATAGCGACATTTTCGCACACCAATAGCCTATGCAGCTAAAATACAAAATAAATAGTTGGGGGAAATGTACGAATCGCGCTAATCTAGTAGCGGTTCAAAGAAGCAGTGAGGTACTGTATCGGCTTAGGATGCGCGCACACCTAATAGTTTAACTTCCATACTGCACAGAAACATAATTTTCCAATGTGCAATTACGTAGCACCATGTATCTGCCTAAGTGGCTAACCTTTGTCCATATAATTATTGATGTTGTATAGATCTGTACTATGTAGATTTGAACAGCAGTCATAGTGATGTGTGAGTTTTGCGTTTTGGCGAGTAGATTTAAGTCACGGTCGCCAAATAGCAAGTTCTTTTAAAATATTTCAGTATCGAGCCCTGAAAACATTTGAAACATGATTTCTCATAGTAGAAATCAAGGATACTTTTCATACATGGTATGTTGATTTGCCATATTAAGTACAGGAATCATGTTGATTGTGAGGTCAAATCTAATTTGAGGTCACCAGTGGTGAAACTTTGAAAACCCTTTTACAAGATATCTAACGATGGGAATCGTGGATACTTCTCATACTAGATGTGTGGATGCATCACCTTGAGTACAATACCCCTATTCTTTTTGGTGGAGGTGTGTATTGCCAGGTACAGCAGACTGACCTGTGTTTACCATGCCATAGTGTAATTGTACATCAAAATATTGTGACAGCTATTTCTGATTAACTTCAAGCAGAAGTCTAGTGCAATGAAGTCATCGAACCCGTAATGTATTTTGCATTCTGGTTTTAAGTTACTTTCTTGTTAGCCTGTTGCAAATGATTACTTGAATTGACCCCCAAAGGATTATTTTACTGTTATCGTCTGAAAGTGCATGAATATTGCTGTCGTCTGCGCATGTACTTCTTCAAGTAATAGGTCAAGTAATAAAAGAACTGAATGTCATAATTTCTAAAGTAACAGTAACAGTCTACGGTGTCATTTAATTATGTAAAGCATGTGAAATTTTTGCCATGCACCTTTGGAAGAATATATATACTCCCAGCAAATTCAAATTTTTTTTACCGACAAGTACGAAATCGACAATTATAACATTAGGTCAGCACTAGTCCACGTTTTAGAATTAATACTGCCAGTGGCGTAGGAAGGTACTTTT
>JAIPMN010016747.1:0-16389 GCA_020650975.1 Apostichopus californicus
ACAGACATTTGGAATGTAATAAAATCAAATCGTTGAGGTCTGCCAGAGGTGATTTCAATGCAAAGACTACCTTAACCTCGTTGAGTCGTTTCGATTTGGTGTGGTGGCTAAATAATATAGATGAGGCTTTTTGCCACATAAACCATGGACCAGTGGGTGCGGTATTAGAATGTGATGCCTGTACCTCAGGGTGGGGCGCAGTTTTAAAAACAACAGACCAGCCCACTGCTAATGGCCTCTGGAGTTGTTCACACCAAAAATTCCACATTAATGTACTGGAGTTATTGGCCATTTATTATGGTCTACAAGCCCTATGTAAATCTCTTAGAGCACACCATGTTGGTATACGGTCCGATAATATGACTGCTGTGTCATATATCAATCACACGGGGGTACAAAATCTTATCAGTGTAATGATGTAACCAAATTAATTTGGCTTTGGTGTAAAAATAATGATATATGGATATCCGCTGCTCATCTTCCAGGTACGCAAAACACCATCGCAGATTGTTTTTCTCGTCATGACAACATTAATACGGAATGGGCTTTTAATAACAAAACATTTTTGAATACAACGTCAGTTTTTGGTACCCCAGATATTGACCTTTTTGCGACTAAAGAAAATGCTAAAGTATCGAGCTTTGTTTCGTGGCATTTTGACCCACTGGCCCATGACGTTGATGCATTTTCTATAAAGTGGACTGACCACAATTGTTATGCCTTTCCTCCATTCAGCTTGATAGGGAGGTGTTTACAGAAAGTCGAGCAGGAGCAAGCGACGGGCCTTTTTATCGCTCCTGTATGGACAACGCAGGCATGGTTTGTCAAGTTGATGGAACTGTTAATAGAGGTACCATTACTTCTCCCAGCTTCACAGGAGGTAATATCCATATCAGGCACGACTATGGTGCACCCTCTTTCGAAAACAATGCCCCTTATAGCGTGTCTAATTTCCGGCAAGCATTATATGAACAATGAATTTCGCCAAAACCAGCCGAAATTATACTTGCGGCCTGGAGGCCAAGTACCCAAAAAAATATTTTGTTTACCTATCCAAATGGCTATTGTTTTGTCGTCAAAGGGACCTTAATCCAATGCAAACAGATCTCAAAGAGATCCTTAATTTCTTAGTTGAACTTTACGAAGCCGGCCTAGGTTACAGTGGTATTAACACTGCAAGGAGCATGTTATCTTCATTTGTACTGATCCCTAAGGACATAGGGAAAAACAATCTAATCAAAAGATTTATGAAAGGCGTTTTTTAGTTAAAAACTCCTCGTCCCCAACGTTGTCATGTTTGGGATGTGTCTATGGTTTTCCAATATGTAAAGTCACTTGGAGGAAATGCTGAGTTAACACTAAAGTATCTGACGTACAAGGTGGTTATTTTAGCTGCTATAATTTCGGCACAAAGGGTGCAAACGCTTCATCTGCTCGATCTGGATTTTATGGACATAACAGAACAATAATTTGTGTTTAATATTAATGACAAGCTAAAGCAGACTCGCCCAGGACATGTAGGGATGCAGATATGTTTAATTAAGTTTTCAGAGGACGAACTTTTGTGCATATATTCTGTTTTAAAGGTTTTTATCGAGAAAACAGAAAACCTACGAACTAGCTCTAGGTTATTTATTAGTTATAGAAAACCGCATGACGCCATCACAAGAGAGACTTTAAGTCGGTGAATTAAAGCTGTATTAACAGCATCGGGTGTTGATACATCTGTCTTTACAGCTCATAGTACGCGTGCAGCGTCAACTTCTGCAGCCTATGGAAAGAACGTCCCAGTTCAACAAATACTGAGTACTGCAGATTGGAGTAATGCATCCACTTTTGCTAAGTTTTATAAAAAGAAGGTTTTGCAAAATTCTTTTGCCAATGTTGTATTGGAATAATATCAGAAACTAGAAAATAAAACAGAACATCACAGGAATCATTGTTTTCCTCTCTATTTATTATTGAGACTTGCTCAGGTTTCTTTTGGTGCAGTGTGCCATATGAAGCTTTGAAGTCTCACGTGGTTCTGGAATGCAAAGCATGATGAGATAGAATATTCTAATTAAACGAGCTTAAAGTGAAGTTTGATTTAGATTCTATCGAATCATATGCTTTGCATGAAGGAATCACGTCCCACCCAGGGGTTGATTTCCCCACCCCTTAGCAGTTTTTTCATATGGAACCACTGCCGATTTAAAAAATGATGGTATTTAGTCAGCCAGCGCTTCTCACGTGATTCCTTCATGCAAAGCATATGATTCGATATAATCTAAATCAAACTTCACTTTAAGCTCGTTTAATTAGAAAATTAATTGTTACGTGATATCATGAGACACAAAAATATTTACTACTACAAACCGTGAGTAAAATTCAACTAATGCGAGGGTACACGTTTAACGTGACATTTATGCAAATTGGGCAAATTCCCGTAGACACAGATTCTACACATGATCTTAGCCAGAAGGCCGAAAAGCGATCGCCACCAAACAACTAATTACCGACTGATCCGCTCTCAACCCCAGTCCCTTTGCATCGGGACTGTGATTGTGTGATCATCGTCAGTTGTGCATCACCATTCCCCTCGAAAGGGAACAGATACTACACATGATCTTAGCCAAAAGGCCGAGAAGCGATGTGTAATCATCGTCAGGTGGTTATGATGGTTCCCCTAGAAGGGGATCATAATGATACAAGTTGATCCAGCCTATATTGTCTCGTAGCAACATACAGAAATATGTTCCACAAAAATAGCTTACTAAGTAAAACCTTCTTCAAGATGGTTATTTGGACTATCTGCGAAGGTTTATTCACAACATTTACGATAAATTTTAAAATTCTAATATTAGATACATTAAAAAAAATATTAACGGGTATAAGATATGTTTAGCTCATTAAAAAACGATTGCTGTTTTGTGATTGGTTCTTTTCTTCGTTTATAATAAAGCGCTTAGAGTATACATTTGCTTAAAGGTGGGCTCGCTCGTAGATTCTGTCCTTCACACCACCCGTCACACCACCCGATTCAAAAATAATATCAATACTACCCTCTACTGGTTCGTCGCTGTTGTCACGTAATTTCTTAGCAATCCCGTATTTACGGCTAGTAAGCAATATACGGGTTTGGGTAACTGGAGCGGTGGCCTTGACGAAATTCCTGCATAGTTCTTTTCTGTGGCAGTGTCAGTAGTATGCGGTAAATTATTACACCGCGTTTTCGTGTGTGTTGAGTGATACAAAACTCTGTGGTTTGTTTATATGGAACGCAAAAAGGGCAAAATCAAACAACAACAACGTTCATTACATTGATGACTATAAATTCAAATGACGACGACGTGATTTGAAGCAATGTCGCAATGATGTCATACTTATGTGCAATAACAACATAAATGTATACAGCAGCTACGTAAAATAGTATAACAATGACGCAAACATATACATTATCATCATATATCAGTATGACAACGTCATTTTTTGCTGTAATGTCATCGTTAATAATTTTATTGACGGGTAAACCGCATATGATAACAACATAAACACACTTGAAGCCTACGTAAACTGCACTGATAACATGCTGAGAACAGAATATGGCGGCGCTATTTCACTTAACGTAATAAAGATATACATCGACGTAGTAGATCGCTACGAAGACAGCTTTTCAAACAACAACTTATAATCCAACGGCATAAATTCATGTGACAACGTAATATCATGCAACGAAAGGTGATGGCGCGCTTCTACTTTTTCGACCAGAGCCGTCTCAGTATACGGCTTTGATTTTCTAGCGGGAGTTATTGTTTCAAGCCCACCGAATCATCGTTTGAATAGTCAACACGGAATGGGAATAAAATACACAACCAGTGGCGTAGGAATGTACTTTTGAGTGGGGCGGGGGCGGCTGAAGACTGATGGCCGGCCGCGTGATTTTTTTTCCCAGGATGGTTGTGGGTAATTAACATAAAGGAGGCGTGTCTCAATCAGTGCACATGTGCAGTAGGCCTACTTCAGGAAAGTTTGGTATGACCTATGCACTGTACTATACTGCTATTGTTACAAATACCGTACCATGCTTCGTACATCACACAACAACTTGGATATCGCGTGCATGCACTGTACTAGCCGTAAACTAGATAGCTGTTCATAAGAACTATACAACTTCTGTCATATCGAGCACATTAAAGCAGCATTATCGCAGTAATGTACGATTATTCCTCTTGTAATCTCTTTTCCCCCTTTTCTCTCTATTTAAGTTTGTTCCACATATGATAAGTACGAAATGAATGACCATGCAGTCAGAAGGCCAACTTTCTAGCGCGGTAAATTAAAAGGCTTCAATCTACGATAATGCATATAACCCGCCTGGTATGTTTTTATATGGGCCTATACAATTCTATATTTTCCAGAATGACCTAACGCTGCATAGGCCTATATACTATTAGTTATACACTTCATCCCCTCATCCTTGCTGCGGCTCCCACACCCCAGCTCCCCATAGCCCTCACGCGGTCCCCAGTATACGCACCTTAATGGTAATTACAGCACTCGTCGCTCACACGTCGCTCACACAATAAGGGTTCCTCTGGAAGCAGTGCTTCTGCACTGAGCAGGACGCGTGATTGTACTGGAATGCATTGAACACGCCTACTTTATGTTAATAACCCACAACCATCCTGGGGAAAAAAATCACGCGCGCGGCTCCGTGTGTGAAGCAGCCGGAAGTGACTCAGCGGCCATGTTGAGATATTCAAAACATCACCGCGCGCACATATAGTGCATACGTTGCTATGTCGGTCGGTGGCCGAGAAGGTGATGCGAAGAGAGGCCAAGGAAGGGAAGTGAATGTCGCAGAAACAATCCTTATTGATCAAGGAAGTAAAGTTGAACATTTGAACCCCTGAGAAATATGTGTTATGCCAGACTAAAATGGTAAATATGCCTATTTTCCGTGCAGGAAAAGATATGGAATGGGTCGTCTGTACAGCGACAGACGCTGCAAGTGCAATGCAATACAAAGTCTATGGGATACGTCGGACTAGGAACTTGGGGGGTATCCCTTCCTCCATGGTTAGGGCCTTTTAATTTCAAGAAAAATGTTAAGCCTTTCTTCTAAATTCACTTCAAATTGGGGGAAAGAATTTCATAACTGGACGAGGCTACACCATCCATGCACAAACTACATGTACCGGTATCTAGTATTGGGAAGGGCAAATATTAGATTTTTAGGTGGCTCGCAGGGTTACAAAAATTGAGTTTATTTCCATCTAGAAACTAAAAATGCGAGTTCCATGATAAATAAAAAAATTAGGAGGGAAAAATTCCATGTGTTCTCTGGAAAAACTTGTCGCATAAGGTTTGTGCATGAGGCCGGGGTCTTAAGGCAGTGTCCAGATGTGGAATTCCTTTCAGAAAACCTTAGTGTCCAGTTTGGGGATATGGAATTAACACAATCATCTACAGGTCATTATTTTTGTACATGTATTCAGTTTTTTTTTTAAGTAAATGCAGACAGGCAACTATTTATAGTTCATATGCACAGTTATATCTTTGCTGCAACAGCAATTTATTTAGCAGTTCTCCACAATTTCAGTTAAAATCTTTATATTCCTCAGCTTTTTACAGGTTGGTTCCCACAGTGACATACATGTAAGTAATGCCCTAGTACATACATATAGTAATATACAGCAGGGAAATTTCAGCAACGGAAAAATACATTTTTTACTGGTTTAAAAATGAAATAAAAACTTGCGAAGTCCTTTTAGAATACTAATTTTTCATAAATATGCAAAGATACATTTGATGGCCCTATAACATTTAATACTTAATTGACAGTGTTCTCCACGGGCCAAATATTAATAGGGCACACTGTACAGCTTTAGTACTGTGTTTGAATGTTACTGGATTTTTGTGCAATATGAACGTGATATAGATTTGTACACCACAAATTCTGTTAAGAAAGCATGGGTTAATTTTTTTGTAAAACCGTGATTGAAAAGCAACATTTAACAGGGCCACCCTGCTGAAAGTGGCTGCGGAGAACTCTGACGGTCAATCCATGTCATTTTAACAACATCTGAACAATTTGCTTTGAATAACAATTAAATTTAAGCAGATTTGTCAGTTCTCATGAAACACTAGTTCACTACGGAAGCTTAATAAAATCTGCATGTTTCCATGTTACCAAGATACAGGCCTGGAATTTCACGGAGGCCACGGCCTCTGTTGCCCTGGTCTTGGTGCCCCTTAAAAAAATCTGGACGAAGACGGACAGTCTGCCCAGATCTATCGAAATACTTATCCAAAAAGTGCTCTGAGCAAACAAGCGAAGTCTTTGATGATTTCCAATTCTCTCTTCTCATATTGACAGTCCATTTTTTAAGCCTCTCTGACTGGCTATGTGGAAATCTGTATGAAAAGGCATATAAACGAACTGAATACTGTGCTAAAATAGAATTACCAGTGCAGTGGACCCAATAAAGACAAGATTATCGCAACTACATGACTGTCACAAAATTGGCCCAAAGTTTTGCACTCAGGCAAGCAAACTATGAAGGCTATGACTGAAAAATTGTAAACCATTTATAAAAAGCAGAATTACTTCCACACTCAAGCACTGCAATGAACTCTGCATAGTAGAATAGGCCTACCATAATTTTTCTCAGCCTCAGTAACTAAGAGTAAGAGTAACTCTGAGTAAAACTTTACTTTTAGAGTAGTTTTTATTTTTGGGTCTTCAAATAGAATTCATTTCGTATCCCAATCCCCCCCCCTGTAGTGTAACATAACGTACTTATGGAATGTTATCCCTCTGTCATAATGGAAGCAGTTTGCCCTGTTTGTGCAGCTGTTAGCTGTGCAGCCTGACAGTGTAGCAAGTATTGGGTTCACCAATTAGCTGTAGTGTACAAAGAGACAAAATAAACAGGTATAATTGCAATGCCAGCTCCAGCCAGTGTAATGTACATGTTGGACATCAAATGTCACTCATCGGATATAACTCATGGTGGTCAGATGGTGGTACGTACACAGAGTCTCAAGCATGAAATGTTTCCCCCTCCCTGACTGTATGATCATCAGTGACCACTCATTAAGAAATTAGAAGGGCTAGGCATGTGCAAACGTTTGGCCTATTACAGTTATAGCAAAATAATAAATAATATTAACAACATGAATTATCTGCTAACAGCATGGAGCTACCTCCATGCTAACTAACATTCAACATGGCGAACGTTAACATACATGGTTAATCAGCGCAGCATGATCAGTACAGTACTCTACTCCTCACGTTTTAAGCCTATTTTGCGCTGCTGATGATCATACAGTCAGGGGGAGCATTTCATAATGTACTTACTTACAAAAGAGTTTTGGAGCAATTTTACCCACCACCGCTAGCTGCTGCAGTCGTTATGTGTCAGTGCCATTCGCAGATTCGTACGGACGTGTCGTTGTCATATGCGCGGTGATGTTTTGAATATCCCAACATGGCCGCTGAACAACTTCCGGTGACTTCACGGCTCGCTATCCAATCACCGTACGCGCAGCCTATCCAGTGTGTAGAGATCAGTGGTTCGATGCCACACCAAAGTAGGAGCTTATTCGCAGGCTAATTGCCTTAAACGTTTCGTTTGGTTACACAATGGAGCTATTACCGGTTATAGCTCCATGGTTACACGAAGAAAGAATTGAGTGTTGACTTTGCAATTAACTCCATCCCATCTTCAAGTAGTGGATGTTTGAGAAAGTGCTCGATCGGATACAGTAGCATTAAAAAGTATTGATTACCAACAAAGGAGTAAATAAAACGTTTACCTGTAATAAACAGTGTAAATACAAGGAGTACAGAACAATTTACTCAACAACGGCACTTCATTTGCAGGCATTTTCCTTCCCAGAATAATAAACTTCCCTATTTACTTAAGACAATTGTCATCATTACTGTTTAATGAATTATCCTACAGTATATTATTCTTGCGAGCGTTTGAACTATCGTGCGGATACGACTGAAGTGTCAAATCTGTCCAACAAAGATGATAGATTACCAACAGTGGCGTTTTGGGATTAATATGCCAAAATTAAACCATTACACTGATGAATTCTTGAACATCATTTACGACATTATCTCTGTCCCTCTGAGGTATGGTGAACACATAAAGTTGTTGTTATGATTGAGACAAATGGCCGCTATAATTTATGTTTGGAAATATCTCATTATGATACGATATGTATATTTCTTCTGTGTTTATATGACTTTATTGCACCAAAGCTATTAAATAACAATGGAATTTTAGGATATACATTTTGAAATGATCATATGACAACACTAGTTAAAATAGACACTTTGCAAGTACGTAACACTTCCAAGCTGGCCCGTGTCCTTTTCATGTGATTATATATTAAGAATATTCTCATTAACGTTCGGCTTTCTCAAACACTCATATTACGATCAATAACAAAGAGATGTGAATGTAATATGAATCCTGTCAATAGGAAAGAAATTATCAACACAGCTACAAAGGGAAACAAAGCCATAATTCAACATACAAATTAGTAAACTGATTTATTTAAATGGCTTCAATTTGCATATAGAGCGTTGATCTATTATCGAATATTTACACTTCACGGTTCTAAATATAGTTGAAATTAGTAAGTCTACCTTTTTTTATTTAATTTTAAGTATACGCTTTTGTTACAGTAGCACCACAGTATGAAAGCACTTGTTTAGTACTTTGAGTACTAGAAAAAGAGCAGTGAAGCTTGGCGTTTATTTTAGCTATATAAGTCATCTGAAACATTTTCTGTGCAGCAATAACATTCTTCAATTGGCATTTGTAAGCTCAAATGATATGACAATGGCATGTGCAGTATAATGCATTAATATCTTACATTTAAGTTGTTGTAATATGCAATTATTGATCTATATAAAATGCAGCAAAGTTATTTCTGGACGTTTTAACCATGATGATAACTATTTGTTAGTACGGTATTGCCTCAATACTGAAGTTTGTAACATTAGCTAGTGCATACCATTGGTGTCTTTTATTGTACTGTCCAATTCTGAAACGAAAACATGAAGGTAGAAGAAAAGAAAAAAAAAACAAAAGGAAACTATCTTTAATGAAATTTGAAACAGCATGTTTCGGTCCCAAAACAGTGCAAGAGGTGTTCATCTTCAGCATCTAATGGTAAATAATATCACAAGTTAATTAATGATCGGGTTTCTCTCCCCTTGACCTGGTTTCCAGGTAGTAAATCGTCATTTTATTTGATCTCTTGCAATGAGTAATGACGTCGTGGCTTGATACTGAAAGTCTGCAAACATTTACTTATCGATTGATTCTAATAAACAAGGTTTTACTTACATCACTCTCGGTAACAGCCAAATGGACATTGCTTTGTCATTCTCTGAATACTTCAGGATAAGGAGACATGACTTTTACCCTAAAATGGACATTCTAACTATCTGCATACTGGTGTCTGTGGTATCAGGTAATTTTTCATTTTATATTAAAAGTTTATGTGTTGAATATATCATTCCTAAGATTTAGAAGCTATCGTGGCTGAAATGATCTTAATCCTTAAACTTTTGAATGAACTTGCAAGATAAAAACATAACTAATTTTACTGACATGTATCTTAGTTCGGTATTTTTAATAGCATATCTAAATTTATTGCGTGATCACATACTATTTTGTGAAACTGATTAGACTGTCAGATAATAATAGAAATAGTAATTTTCCCATTTACTTTTTGAAAGTAATGTTTAAACCCAAGGGCGTAGGAACCGGGGGGCTGGGGGGGGGGGGGGGGGCCAGCCCCCCAGTGAAAACTATGGAGGGGCGGAATCATTCCGCCCCCCCCGCTCCGCATGTCAGAAAACCCCTTTTTCATTTTCAAATGAGAAAAAAATCTCATTTGGAGCACCAAATTGCATCTAAGGCCAGGTGAAAATGTAAAATTATTTACAAAATGGAGTGGGTGTTGAAAGTGTGCTATATTGCACCAAATTGCATCTGAGGCCACCTGGAAATGCAAAAAATTCCAAAGGGGAGGGGACACCCCCTCCCTTAGACCCCTCCCCCAGGCCGACCATCAGTCTTCAGCCCCCCCCCCACTCAAAAGTACCTTCCTACGCCACTGTTTAAACCTAATTTCTAGAAAACCACAGGACAGAGCTATTTCGAATGGCATGTAGACTATTATCAGTGTTAACGAAAGTAAATCTTGTCTCAATTTAACTATCTAAGAAACTTAAATGGGTATTACACGTGATGCACATCCATATACTTTATTTAAGGAAAACCAAATGTTATAATCTACTATTTTATGGTGCAATAATAGTATAAAAATGTGGATGCTGAACTTTGTACATGATTACACTGTAGCGTCTGATAGCCATATTTTGCACTAAATCACTAATTGAAGTCACCTGTCTAATGTACAGTGCAAAACAACAGGTTTTTGGGACTATATTTCTCTTGCCAAAAGATCGAGCCAAGTTAGGAACGAAGGACTGTACGCAGAAAGTTTTTTTTTCCGACTTTTCAAAGAATTAGCTGCTAAATATCAAGAACATTTACTAACTCTAACCTAGTCGGAAATAATTGGTCAAGTTTAATTCAAAGGTAGTCAGTATTAATCATGCAATTAATATCTGTTAAGAAAATAAAGAGTAGCGGATTAAAGCATAGTTTATATGAAGAGGTTTATTTTGACGAAATAATTTACAATGAAAACGCATGCAGGCAGCTACTTTTAGTTGTTTGAACTTAAGTCGTAAATAACTAATTGCTTCAACAGCGTCAAATTAATATTTGTCAACCAATGTGCGTACATTTTTAATAAATACAGCTATGATTGGGATGTGATTTGTGGGAAAACCCGTTTTATGTGATCACTGTATAATTTTATGGTAACAAGTAATTACTTTCATCTAGAACACGGTAGTAGTGACATCTGAAGAAAGAAAATAAAACATAATTTTCTACTGTCATTCCTTAAGTTCATCATGCTTAAGCTTTCAGAAATGTTATTGTTTAAAAGTTAATTAATACATTCGACGCATTATCATTTAGTGACAAACGGAAGATTTCCACTGAGTTCGGAAGGTCAAATTCGGAACTTTCTATTCAACCAAGCGAATTATTCGTCAAGAGACCGTCCGGTATTAGACTCATCGAGGTCAGTTGAAGTTGGGATATCGATGCAGTTTTACGCTTTGCTGGAGCTTGTTAGTATACTCACAAATCATTTATCTTTATTTTCGATTTTGTATGTGCGTTTTAAGGAAAAAATTTCAGACAGGTATTTTGTCCTTAATGAACAAAAGAGAGATTAAACAATCCTAAGGAAACTAATTACACCATCCATTAATAAGTAACATTTCACACAAAAAAGGCAAGAAACAGCTAAATAATCGGTTAGTTTGACTTTAATGTTGAAATAATGACAGAAGAAAGAATTGTTATAACTTAGGGTAGACTTCGTAACATAGAAACAATATAAATGTTTGCGTATAATAATTTTAACTTAAACAGCGTTGGAATCGTTTATTGTCTTGGGAGAAGCTTCGTTAGTTCTGGCGATTGTGAGATTTAAGAGAGAGTAAACATTACATCAAAATATATTATGGAGATGCACTGAACTGCAAAGTAAATTTAATGTATGGAGATGCATTGCAATGTAAATTTAATGTATTGAGTTGCAATACAATGTAAATTTAATGTATGGAGACGCACTACAATGAAAATGTAACTGGAGATGCACTGCAATGTAAGTTTAATGTATGGTGATGTACGGATGGGGAGTACGGCTAGGATTTATAGCAATTATAAAACTTTCCGGTTTATGGAACTTAAGGTTTGTTGAATATTTTACGTTACAGAACGAGCGAGAAGAATCAATATCAACAACCTCGTGGCTTTCCCTGGTGAGTATTTTCATACGGTGCCAAGAATAGTGTATCCGTGTATTTCTTTCCTTATTTTTCAATTTGTTTTTATAACATATTTATCATTCCCGTCTATTTCAGTACTTACTTATATATTACTCGTTTCTTTCTCAAATATTTAGTTATAAGCGTTGTGATAATTTATACTGTTTCTTACTTTTATGGGTCACTTTTACGCATCTGGTTTTGCCCTGAACTATACAGCTCACTAGATATGCCTTATATAACAACTTTAAGAATATTTATGACCATTCAACTGAGGTCTTGTGTTTATTCCCAGTAGCCTATGTCAGGATATTGATTCAGTTTATAGTTCTTCACGTTTTTAAAGGACTAACTAATTTTGAGAACAATATTCTATTATTTGTCTCTGGATTTAATTTATATAACTCATCTTTGCCGGGGTTGAATTTACTACAACTTTCTTATAGAGATGGAGAGACGAGCGGTTTACCTGGGACCCTGAAGATTTTGGTGGAACTGACCTTATTCTTGTAAGTGGTGACGAAGTTTGGACGCCAATTTTATACCTATCCAACTCGTGAGTATACGCTTGTCAAATTCGTTTGCGCCTTTTTACCTCACGGGATTACATAAGGATATTTAAAGATTAAGAAACCCCAATCATGATATGTTCATCAATGTATTAACTAAACGTGTAGTTAATCCATGCATTAATCTTTAATCTAATGATGTGAGACTTTTGTTATTTTCGTTACTTTTGAGGAACAGTCACTGTTAGTTTGCATGTTTCTTGTGATTTCGTATAGGTTGGAAACAAATAATCAAGGTATCCTATCATCACCTCGGTCCAAGATAATGGTGACATCTTCAGGGACAATGCAGCTCGGAGGTGCACTTATACAGACAACAGAATGCTCCGTTAAGTAAGTGGATTCTCCCTGTGATAGAATTAGGAAACCCAGCAAGATTTCCTGACTGTTTGTTACTTTATGATATATTAAATGAACTTAGACCATTCTAGAGTAAGACCAGTGTGTTAAGCTGTTACAGCCACGTGTGAATCGCTGTCTCCCCGACATGGTTCATATTGAGTATAACGCGATTTGAAAGTCAGTCATGAACTGTGCAAAAGTACTGCAACGATTTTCACATAACAAACTAATATTGCAAATTAATTCATATATACTCTCGTGAAGGTAACGGTGAACTGTTGCTGTCCTAAAAATATCCAAACCACTAGCCTTTAGCTAGTAACACTGCGTCACATGTAACACTTGGTAATATTATTGGTTTATACAATGAATAAGTCACTATCAAAATACTAAATGTGAAATAACAATATCCAAGTGAAAACATGACGTGGTGCTACAAGATATCATACGAACACAATTTTGAGCTAAGTCAAGGTTGGCCCCTTAATATTTTGCAGTGTTTTATCATCAATTTGGTCTCGCTTCCTGATCCATGTACAAGTTAACCGTTTTGCTTTCTTTTTGCCAGTGTTGTCTATTTCCCTTTCGACTCTCAAGTGTGTCCATTCATTTTTATGAACGAGAATCAAATCGAGGAGCACATAACTTTATACGCTGATAGTAACCTGTTTGAATCATACCTGGAAAGCAACCAATGGGATTTGCTTAACGTAGCCGCTGTCAATGCAACATATTATGATATGCCTTATTTTGTAGAAAACAGACCTGTGAGTAACCACTCGAAGGTATCTTTCTGTATGTTTCTGAAAAGAGATCCATCTTATTACATCAAAACGCTTATCGTACCGTCAACCCTATTGTGCGCCCTGGCGTTTGTGACCTTCTTGGCGCCACCTGATAGCGGAGAACGTATATCGCTGGGAGTATCAATGGTCCTAGGTTTAACGGTTTTCCAACTTCTCGTTTCTGAGACACTGCCAGCTGCAAGCAAGGATACCCCCCTTCTGAGTGACTATTTGATAGCAAATTTCATCATGGCCTGTTTGGCGGTGCCATTCTCGTTGTTCAATATCAACATCGCATACGGCGATAGCCCATTCTCGTCGATGAAGAGGCCTTGGCTTAGAAAAGCATTCTTAGAGACTTTGCCTGCGATGCTCTGCGTCACGACTTACGGAGACAGACTTATAGAGGAGACTGTAAATGAAATTGAAGTTCAACCATCTACGGAGACAAATTCCGATGAAGAGTCGCATGTTGGTGATTCAGATGTAAAGAAAGTAACGAAAGTTAAAAGAAATCAGATTGAACCGATGCTGGATAATATACCACAGAAGGAATTAAAGAGCGTGGATAAGGTATGTAGTTGACAAAGGAGAAGCCAACCAAACTGTTCTTTTTAGGATAGAATACATCCGCCCCTCCCACAATTCTAAGAAATGTGCAATGATTTACATTTCTTTTAGTGAAAGTGCTAATATGTGTTGCCATATAGTGCCACAACGACGTGAAAAAGTGTCCTAAACTTCTGTGATTGCGTTTAGTCTTCGTTTAATAGTGAAAAAAGGAATCGATTTATTACGCGGATCAATGCCAATGATAACAGACCAAGTGTGGATCTGAAAGTAAACGGTGTCCACATGATTGCCTTCTTATGCAATTCTCATTAACATGAATTAAACGTTTCTGGTATCTTGAAATTATAGAAACACTCAATGTTTGAAGGTTCTTACTTTGTACATTATTTGCGGAAATTCCAAAAGTGTTTTGGATTCTTCTATTCAATTTGTCGACTTCTGTGGTGTCTCTATGGTTCCGTCGTATGATACCAGGTTCCACTGTGTTTCTATGGACACCAATTATCCACAGGAGAGTCGAATTGTAAAATTAAAAGTCAATAGTAATGACACCAGATTTTTACTCTGTTGAAATTGCAAAGAGTTTACATCATACTTATACATTAAGGTTCTGAACCTCTAATTGTATACCAAGACATTCCTAGAATTGTTAAAAATAGACGGTTTACTGTGTCGTTGTGTGCATAACTGCTTTTAGAGTGTCATGATCATGCTTGCAATGTAATTTACACATAAGTGGCCATCATCCGGCTTTCTCGCATAGTTGAGGGGCGATACTTATGACCTCTAAGCATACCCAGTTGTAAGTGAAGGTTGCAATATCTTGGGTTTAGTCATATTTGTTGGACGTGACTTCTCACACTGTAAAGTAGGGAATGAAAATGGCCTTGCAAGGATTGACAGCTGTTGTTAGCTATTATGATAACTTAATCAAAATCAGTATTGTCGATAAACCAGATCCTGACAATTCCTGCTGCAAACTCGAATATTGATTCATTTTAATTGTTATCGTATAGGTAAATTTCCCGAAATACTGAAATAATAACTTTAGCACAATTTACATTGAATATCTAGGAATTTTAGCTCGTCACACGGACAAGTTGCGAAGCAAAAAGCAATTATCTACCAAAGTTTATAATAATTCCTTCAACTGTTTGAAATGTTGCGTCTGTTGTTAAGAATGGTAACGTAACATTTGCTACAACCTTACATCGTTTAATTGAAAGAAAACAAACAAATTAATAACGATTTAGGTTATAAGCTTTGTCTATTTCATCTTTATCTCTTCACAGAAAAACATACAGGCTCGTACGGTGGCTTTGGTGATGGACAGGCTTATATTGATTTTGTTCACTGTTGTTTTCTTGCTCATTGCTATCCTTATCATTCTGGAATTCCAAAAAAACAAAGGCGTTCTCGCTGAGGCTTGTGAATACTTCCCATGATTGTACTCAAAAGATAAACGATTCTGCCATAGTTTGCGTTTTAATGTAGTAATTATTATTTATTAAGGACAATGTCTTACTCAAATATGAGACGTAATTGGAAGCCTACCATCAGTGGAGAAGAATCGCCCATTATTATTGGCCAGAACTGCCCCCCGTATCTGCAACGTAAGCTATGACGTCATTATATATCATACACCATTCTTAATGCGGCGGATGGCATCCATATCCCCTGTTTACTCAATTCAAATAGAGGTTTAATGTAGAGTGCATGGGCTCGATGGTAAAGTGCTGTGTGGCTCAAGGGTCTAACCATACACGAGGGAAGTGATTATAAAAGCGAACTTGTTCTGGTATGAGAAGATTCGAGACCGGTATGGTCGAATAAGTTTATATATATACCTTTTCTCAAGTTCGATAAAAGTTAATCTGTTTGTTACTTTGACATGTTTAAACAAGTTATCCAGTGAAACTCCCTTCATAGAGAAATATTGTTTCATAATGTAGCTGGAACTGATCAACAAGCTAGGAAAGTTTGGCGACGATTAACAAGGAAGGTCTGTATTCATATGAAATGTTTTTTTGGCTCCATCTGTCTATTATTATGCAAATATTAATAAAAGATAAATGTAAATATGTTTGCTTTAAATTGATTATATTTTGATTAGGCATAGTTAAACTGATGCAAGAAGCAAAGGACACACAGACTTATAACTAACAAGACCATCTGATCATTTCATTGACAACTC
>JAIPMN010016749.1:0-14837 GCA_020650975.1 Apostichopus californicus
GGGGGGGGAGCGGGTGATATATTAGATATATCTGTAGACTGTAGGGTCTGTGGTCTGTAGACAGGCAGATCACCTGTATTGATTTTACGAACCTCCCCTCCCCCCTGCTCCCTCCTCTCCTTTCAGTTTTGGAAATTCGATGTATTTATTGAGTACGTCATAACATTCAAAATTACACTCAAATTGGATCAGTAAAACAAAAATGAAAATCTCACCGAACTGCTTTAAGTTCAATATTGACTCAAACATCACGCGATATGGTTTATATCTAAAAGGTCAAGGGTTAGTGGGCGTAATTTATTATTTCATTAATTTGCTATATATACCAGTTCAGATCAAGCCTGTCCTCGTCTTTCACTATAGCAGTCAACTCTCTTTCGTGCTCCACACTTCAGCGTTTATTACCTAATATTTAGTTGAGAATTTGTTTCATTCTTTGATCAAAGTCATAGCATTTCGTTGTATTTTAAGTGATCTAAAAGGGCATTCTATTTGAAATCTGTGTTATCACTTCTCGCTTTGTTGACGTGCCAGCGACTCAACATAAAAAACAAAACGAATTATATCAAAAATAATTTTATATTCAAGACCTTTCGAAGAATATTAGCTGTACCTCATCTGTACCTGTCCAACACAGACGTCTGTCATTGTAAGTAAAATAAAACATTTTTTGATTTTTATAAACAGCACTCCAGTGTAGGGAAGTATAGCTAAATTGTACAACATACCTGTTTTGGATAAAAAATATAAATTTCTTTAAAGAAAATCTCCACTTTTGACCATCGTTTATATGAATTTATCATTTTCTCGCAATTCCAAACATTTTCTCACGCTTTCGCCGTCTTTTTCGCAATCCAGCATGATCCAAATATAACTGTAACGTAAACTTCTTTATTGATCGTAGACAGTGTGATTTTAGAATCGGGGATGACCAAAACCATCATTTCATCCATCATATTAAATTCAATGTTGCTCGTTAATCATCAAAACAGGCCACAGGATTCACCGAACATAAGTCTTCATTTGTTTCCCTATGATATCTGTATTTATTGCGATATTCCTCGATAAGAATTATTTTAGAAAGTCGTATTTGTTTCTTAAGAATTTGTCTAATTTTTTCTGCAGATCAGGACTCCCGCTGCATTGAATATAAATCTCGTTGAACTAATAAACCACATATCAAAATGGCCAGCGCAAAAACTTCGTAAGTATTATTATTATTATTAACAAAAACTAACATAAAATCGAAATGGGTTTATACTTGGCAATTATACATGGCAATATAAAAAAGTATTGATTATTTGTTTACTTTACATTGTCCTATATACAAGCAGTCAATCTTTCACTCCTTATATCTGGCCCATTCATTCAAAAAGGTTGCCCACCCCTGTTTTATACTGAAAATAAACAGGCTGTTCATTATTCAGATAACTCCTGAAATGCGGGAAAGGGTTTAGTGCAGAAGGGTAGAAGGACATCACGGTGTCGTTGCATTGAGGAGGTAAAGCACAAAGCCAACTCAAATCGCTGATAAAATGGATCCTCTCTGCATACACGGATCTGGTTGGCTCCAGAGCCGTATATAGAGATATACGCCTCTGGTTGGCACTAGAGACCCTATAGCATAGGGTCTCTAGTTGGCTTACTTTAATAGCGCCGTCATTTTAATTAGCGGAGCCTGTTGACAAAGTTAGTTTTTTTTAATAGCGCCACCATTTACAAACTTGTACGTTTCTTTCTCTCTATCCTTTTTGGGGGCTAAATGAAAATGAATTAAAAATATACTTCATGCATCAATTACACCCAGGAAAAGTTGAAACACAGTGGCGGAGCGTCCATATAGTCAGGGGGGCGAATGCCCCCCCCCCCCGGGGGGCGAATGCCCCCCCCCCCCTGACGGACTCAAATGGACTGCTGGCGAACTTTTCAGCTTTTTACCACTTTTTACTTATTCACGATTATTTACTTTTTTATTGCGCTCTCATCTACCTATTGACATTTGTCACATTTTGTTGGCGATGAAACCTATTTATTCTTCGTTTATCTGCAAATTAGCAAGGCCAGGAAAGGGTCATTTCCGGCGATCTAGGAAGTATCTTTACTCAAAAAATGTCTGTACGCTCCGCGCCAACCTGTGGTGGCGCTCCACTTAGATAGTGTCGAAAGCGCCCCTACAGACCATTCTCGCCCCCCCTTGACCAATACCCCTAGCTCCGCCACTGTTGAAACAGAACGTTACATCAGGACATAGGCCTGCATATGATAACGATGGAAGTTGAAGATAAATAAATCGTGTTCAAGCAAACTATGCATAGCCTATGCAATTTCATCAATTTGACTGAAACTGACTAATTAACAAGGCTTACAGTCGGTGTTGTTATATGTGAGAGAACGTTTGTGAAAGGAATATTTCATAAACACACAGTTATTAATTTCAAATGTTTTTCTATTCATAGGATACTTTAATAGGAAAGTATTTTATTCGGTCGATTTTCCAATTTCTAGCACTTTTAACTCCGCTCGCCATATATACATTCATGCGGAAATGTATTTTCTTCACGTTTTATGCGGGAGAGGGTCTAATGGGAAAATGCTATAATTGCTAGAAGTTTTTTTCGACAATTATTTTCCTGCAGGCCTTTATGATCGAAATTGTTCTTAGACATTTTTAAGTAACACACAAGATGACTGAATGTCCCAGTGAGGAAACTTTCCTCGAAAGTTGTAATAAAGTCAGTTTAAGAATTTTGACCAAAGGTGACCATATTTGAATATCTAGCATATTTGGGGCCAATACAGCATAAGTTTAAGTCATGGATCTACAGGCCAGTATCCTTATTATTACATTAGGTCTTGAACGTCTCATTTCTTATATCTTCGAGATTACCATGTCGATTATTTGCTCTGGACATTTAGTGCTATTGTGGGTCACGACTTTATAGTTCTGCATAAATCAACAGCTTTTAATGAATTTAGTGCCGTTTGTAGGACCTATGCTGTATAGCTACTTCGCAGGCTGAGAGCTGTTCATCGACATTCTTTCGATCTAAAAATCAACTCTAAATTCTTCGTTACCACGGATACATCCTTCCGACCCTGACCTAAATTTTCACTTTTTGCCTTCCACACACACAGAGTGCATACAACGATACCACGATTCACTGTGCAAGATGGTTACAATGTGTCGGTTATGGACGTGCTAGATACAGGCCGTTTGGCTGTCGCTGGATATAATTTCGATACAAACTGCAGCTTTATCGATCTGTTTATGTTACAATTAGATCCCGATTCTCAAGAAAAACCGTCATTATTGACGTCAGAGCCGTATTATTCTGAGGAATTTACCAAGTTTGGTTCAGAATGGCGGTCTGTTTGTTTACTGGATGATCGTCTGTTTTTAACGTGTTGTATGAATACGATAACATTGTACGATAGTAGTAATGGCGGTCTGGTCAATCAAGGGAAGTTTAACGGTAAAGCCAGGTGTATGACAACCAGAGATGGGTTAGTGTATCTCGGTTTAATATCCAAAGAGGTGATTGTCTTAGATGCGAGAGAATTGAGAATAAAGAAGATAATCGCCTTAACAGGATTATTAGGTAGAGGCTGGCCCTTGGATATAACAGTTAGTAATAATAAACTGTTTATCTGTACAGGCTGTAAGAGAGCTTTAATGTATAATAGTGAGGGAGAAATAGAACAGGAATATACAAACAGACGGTACAGACGTGCACGTAGTATAACAGTCAGTGAAGAGAAAGGATTAATATTGATATTATGGAGAGATGGTGGTGAGGGTAGACAAGTTGTTGTTTACTCTCTATCTGGGGGTCATTCTTCCATCTCTGGGGGTCATTCTTCCATCTCTGGGGGTCATATCTTGGCTTCTTTTAAAGTTCCTGCTGATTCCAGGATAATCAGGATCAATAATAACATAAACAGATTGTTTGTGGTTACTGTAACAACTGGAGAAGTATATGAATATCACACAGTAAGTACTAATACAGGATTTATAGGCCTATGGTAAAAATTAGGACTATTTATCACTTTTATTAAAGCAATCCATTGATTGAAGCTCAACAAGTTGGGTATCATTGTATGCGAACAAGTAAGGAGAAGACACTCTTATATGATTTGAGATCTGCTTTGCAAAATTTAAAGAAAAATAAGGACATTTTTTTCTTGGGCTTTGCTGATTCTGGTAAGGTTTTCATGAAGGTTTTTCGTACTGTCAATGTAAAAGTAAAATTGGTTTTCCTTATTTTCTAATTCTTCATTACTTCAAATATAGACAACATTGTTATAGGTGAATGCGGAATTTTATTAAGAACACAAAAATTTCTTGTTTGTTAAGAGGGAGATCAGAATGGTGGAGAAGTGAGTGCAAAATTTTATGAAAAATTTAGGCCATTGGATGCTTGTTGCCCTTTGCTATAATTGAGCAACACACAAAATTTGGAAAATATTTTTTCTTATTTTCTGAGCTTACAAGCTGCTAATTTTTACAAGTTTGGTATTGGTGAATGCGGAATTTTATTTAGAACACAACTATTACTTGTTTGTTAAGAGGGAAATCAAAATGGTGGAAAACTAAGTACAAACTGTTATGAAAAATTTAGGCCATTCGGTGCTTGTTGCACTTTGCAATATTAGAGCAACACCCAAAATTTGGAAAGAATTTTTACTTATTTTCTGAACAACAAGCTGCTAATTTTTTTTGCAAAATTTGATATGTGAATGCTAATTATTCTTAATAATGCAATAAGTGCTATTTTTTGGGCAATGATATCTATATAATGAAAACCTAGGCCTAAAATTCTATGAAAAGTGATGTGAGATGAATGTTGCATGGCATACAGCTCAGACAAATAAGTGTAGTTCCTTTATCATGAATTTTGACAGTCAAAGTCCACTAAAATAACAAAAAAATGCACAAAACAATGCAAACTATTGTTAAGAACACAACAGGTGCAATTTTCCTTGAAGAGAGGTAAAGTTCAAGAAAAATTAAGGGCAACATTTTGATGTTAATTTAGGCCATAGTGACACTAGTGCACATGTATAGCAAATACTACAGTGATCATACCTTGATTTGATGACAGTATTTAAGTCTTGATAAAATGATATGACACAATCTTGCTTCTATTTTTGGATATTGTGCAATTTATTTAGGTGCAAATTAGTAAAAAATGAAGAATTAGAAGGGGAAAATGTGACCTTAGCATTGTGGTGCTATTTTCACATTGTCAACATAGTAAAGACTGCAAAATTCACACAGCATTGAAATCATTTTTCATTACTTCTGAGGAGAGAAAGTTGTAGAGCTCTAAGTACAGGCTTTACTTTAATAGGGATTGCATCGAGTCAGTTGACAGTCTTTTTATCTGTTCTATTCAAGTGGTTCATTTCACTGATGGTCTATGATTTCCATTATGAAGAATGTTCGGTGTAATGTAGTCCTTATAAGTAACAATAAGTAAACAGAATTTGGATGAAGTCCTGACAATACTAAGTAGGTACAATTTAGCTGCACTACACTAATAATGTAGGTCACATGGGATTAAGCAGGAAAATGGGAGGCAAAACATTAAATGTTTTGAAAATTATGTCGATTTTTACGTTTTAAAACTAAGAAGGTAATGTGTTACTGCTGTTTATTCCATTAATTAACTGTAGTGAAGACCCCAATTTATTAGCTGTCACCACCTATCATACAGTGTAATGTATTCAATTGTTATGCACATGGATTAAACACATGATCATTGCTATCCATTGCATGACAAAGCATTTATACCACATGTCAACCAGTGTAAGAACAATGGTCTTCCTATAAAAGGGGCTTTTATACTTGTCATCAGGCCAAACCCATACAAGTAAATTATGTCTAACAGGATTAAGTAACCCATGAAACTTCATTTGACATTATAGTTCAATCCATCCTATTGTCAGCTTTATGTACAGTAGTCAGGTTGGTGTGCGTGTGTATGTCTGTGTGTATTTGTATGTGACACTTGCTTGGGTACACTGTAACTCAACAAGGGAATGTTGGAATAACTCAAACTTGATATAGATCCGCCATAGTGAGAAGGTGTGCCCTTTTGTTTTAGGTGCCTGTGAAGGTCACCAAAGGTCAGTTAGAGGCCAAAAACCAAAATATTAAAAAAAGCAATTACTCCCATTGACAGGGTCCGACATGGTTGATATTTGGGAGTAGTTGTGAATGGGGTAAGGGATTGTTTCCAAACATAACGGTCATGTAATCAAAGGTCAACAAAGGTCAATTAGGGGTCAAAATCTAGTACGTTTGCAATAACTTGAGAACAAAATATCCGTCAAGGTTGGGATTTACGCTATTGTAATCCAATAGTCGACCTGCATTTTGGTGACCTTTGGTTGACCTCCAGTGACCTGTATTAGTTTCTTTCAAGTTGATTATTTGAATTTTCGTGGCCATATTCCGATCTAAAATGTCCATGACAAGTTGATTCCTCTGCAATCTTTGTGTGCGAAGTTATTAGAGATCAAAGTTTTGTTTGGTTTAGTTGAAATTCTTAATAAGTACAGTTAGGAACTTAGGATGATTCTGTAATTTCTGTATGAAAAGCCAACTCTTGCTCATATCAGTCACCTGGTCCTCAACAGGTTCTCAAAAGGTCCAATGGTTGATTTTGTGATATTTTTGGCAATAATAAATGTGTGTACATCGGACCACATAACAATTTTAAGACAGTGCTGCTCCCTTGTAAATATTCCTTACAAGCAAGGAACCATAGTGCCCATGGGCTCTTGTTAATACTTTTAATTTATTCTGAAATAAATATATAGTATTGTAGTTGAAGGAACTCAGGTAAATTACAGTCAAATTATCCACACCTTTATCATACTAAAATATATCCCTTAGAACTTTGAATGTGTGTTGCTGTCTCAATGCCTCAAATTTCTACTTCTATTTTGTTTTATGGTCTGCTACCACCAGTATATTTATTTGATTTCTTCCCCCCATTTTGTTGTAGAGTGACATCTTTACTTTTGATAACCTCCTGATGCGCTCAGAGTCATTGATTGAGAAAGATGACTGTAAGAAGCTACTTGACTACTTTGAAGTTCCAGCTAAGGAATCAAAAGACATTATTGAGAGTGATGCACCCTTTTCATCTCTTGTCCACCATCTCAGAGAGGCAGGGAAGGTTTCTTCTGATGAAATCAACTATTTAATGACAGCATGCTCTGACAAAGGACTGAGTAAATTGATGACAGTATTGAATGTCTACCAACAGGCTCAAGGTATGTGTATAATAGAGAGCTAAACAAGTTAAATATGGTATGAGTCGCAAAACATGCAAACGCATTGCCCACACAAAGAATAGATGCAATTTTAGGTAATATACCATTGTATTAACTTAACTTTAGTAACCCATTGTTGATAGGAGAAAGACCCTCCATCAATACCATTTGATACAAATAATGTGATAAATAAAGTGGGAAGAAATCGAATAACAGCAATGGCATGTAAAGTACTTCAAACCCAGAAAGAGAATCCAATTTAGATGTTCGGAAGTGTAATTATTCCACACTACATGTTTCATTCAATGTCAAGGTCTTGCATAACAGTCAAATATTTGCTTAAGTCTCTAACTTACTGGATATACTCAAAAGTTTGATTTGGGATATGTTCAGACAAGATTGGTAACATTTGGGAATTTCCTTTCCTTTTGAAATTGATAATTTAATATCTTTGATAGATTGAAGGTTCATTGAAGGGGCTTAATTTTGGTAAATTGCTCAGAAGCAGGGCCAAAATCAAAACCAAGTCAATGGTATAAATTTTCAGTGTCACCTCTAATAACATGCTAAAATTGGACACAAATTTGAGCTCACTAAATTTGGTGCATGTTTGTCACAATATTTTCCGGGAAGGTTGTACAGCATAAATAATTAACATACATTGATCTGTGTATATTTACATAACCAAATCTCTTGGGTTGAAGAAAATCTTTAACCATGTTTGCATCTTATATGTTTGTTTCAGATTCAAAGTTTACCAAAACAGTACTAAAGCATCAACTAATGGCATTAGAAGACAAAAGGCAGGAACTATATCACAAACTAACTGAATCAGAAGATGAAAAACAACAGCTCACTGACAGACTAAAGACAACAGAGGAGGAAAGACAGCAATTCAAAGATGCATTGAATGCAACAGAGGAGGAAAGACAACAGCTGACTGGGAGACTAAAGACAACAGAGGAGGAAAGACAACAATTGAAAGATACATTGAATGCAACAGAGGAGGAAAGACAACAGCTGACTGGAACACTTAAGACAATAGATGAGGAAAGACAACAATTCAAAGATGCATTGAAGGCAACAGACAAAGACTTCAGACATACATTGAATACAGCTGAGAACAAACTGAAGACATTGAAGGATGAGAATGAAGAATTACTTCAGCAGCAGAAAGAGGTTAGACTTCACATAACATGTGATTATAGATATCTGATGTACAAGTTACCTGACTTGGGTCATGAGACATGTATTTACTATGAACAAGATGACCATTCTGTTTGATCTAGTGGTGTAAAAGTGAATTGGTAGTTTACCATTTGCAAACACAACATGTATTTTCAGAAATTAGGGAATGTTTATGATGTTCAACAGTAGAGGTCTAATGATAAACATATTAACAGCTCTTTGTCTCAAGGATTTTTGTGCAAGCATGATATTTAGTTCCTATGATGTACATTTTAGTATTTGTATTTACATATTAATAGAGGTCAAAGGTCATTGGAGGTTAAACGAGGTCAATCAAAACATGGAAAGGTAAGACAATCTAGGTGAGGAAATTTGACAAAGATCATTCTAGGCATGAAACTTACACATTTGCAAGTACAAGATCCCTATTGTATTTAAATCTTTAAGTGCTATGCCTAGCCTACATGTCTCTCTTTTCCCACAGGTAAAAATATTTATTCTCTTAATATCTAGAAGTCTCTTTCAGAGAGTTTGCAATGCATGGTGGTTTGCTTTGTTTATGTGGAAGTTCTCTATTAAACTGAAGTTACACTGCATTGTTCTAATTAATTAGTCAAAAGTGACGGTTTAAGTTAACTAGCAAAACTAAACAGGGGAATGCTGCATGTTCTATGGCACAATATGTAGTAGATAAGGGCATACCATGGGACTTATTGACCAACAAAACAGAAAATTAATCAAACAAATTGATATAATTGAACGTCTGTCCTTCAATGTGATAGCCCTACATTCATTTTTCAAAGACAGTTGTTCGGCCACCATTCCTGGAAGTTTCTTTTGGAAGTTAGGTCACAGATCTCTGCATTATTTTACTTTGAACATGTGATTTCTCTGAGGCACCTGTAGTAAATTTGCAGTAGCACATCCTCAAGTAAAGATCAAAATATATCAGTTCAGCCTGCCTGAAAATAAATGTGAAGAAATTTGTCAACTTGGAGAATATGTTCCCTTTATACATGAGATACTTCAATGCTAGTATACATTTTAATATGTTGCAAGTAATCACTGGGAGGTGCGTCCCACTTGTCTCATTCACTGTGCTGTTTACATTACAGGAGCTAGAAGAGGCTAAATCAAGTCTGAGAGCTACTAAAGATGAACTTGTGAAGTCTCAACTGGAATATGCCAAAGAATCCATGGCCTTACAAGAGGTCTTGAAGCAGACTAGGGAAGCCTTGAATCAGCAAGAATTGGTAATGCCCCTTTCATACTTTCCCAGATCGGGCGACGATTTGGAACTATCCGTAGCGCAAGGCGATAATGCAATCCAGGACGGGTTGTTACGGGTTGATATGGGTCCAGTTAGGATTACTACGGCATTGTTACGGGTTGATAAGGATTGTTACAGATAGATTCCCGGGTCTATCCCGTATATGAACATATAACTTAAGGGTTCCAATATGGTTTTCTACGGGCTGTTACGTATCAATAACAGGTTATTACCAACCCTTCACAACATGTTCAAACCCGTAGCAAGTTGTATCAAGCCGTAGTGCATACTTACCGATACTTGGCACGATCCGTTCCATATGTTCCGATATGTACCTATATGTACCATCAGATCATGTGATCACGGCTTACTAGGTCCACTACATAGGGTCGCTACATATCGTCTACGGGTTGTCTACGGGTTCTACGGGTCCTCCTACAGGGTGATCCCTGGTTAGACTCGAAAGTGTTTAAACATGTTCAATACTTTTCCACGTATCTGAAGGCCACTACGGATCGGTACGGGTTGTCACAGATAGCTACGGAACATCCCGGTTCATGGCAGATCAGACCACGGATCATGTGCCGGATGTACCGATCGGCCAAGACCGGGCGGGTGATCTGGAAAAGTGTGAAATGTGCTCTAAAAGTATGATTAAGTTAAGTAAGTGAATTATTACTATAGAACAGTGTGTATGTGTACCCAGTATACCACCAGTAGACAAGAAGTTTGTGTTTATGAAGTTAGGATCATATTGTGACTAGTGTTCAAACGATTATGCATAACAGAAAATACCGATTACCGATTATTTTTTTCATAATCGTACCGATTCCGATTCCGATTCCGATTATTTGAAAAAGAGAAAATATCCCGTTTATACGAAATCGGCAATAAAGTTTGTGATAGAAACAATTATTGTTGTGATTTTCCTGTTTCCTTTTGCTTTCGTTGTAATACAAGGCTCTTAGGTATCCTTTTGTTTGTACCAAATAACCTTTGGAGTTTCTCGGAAAGAATTTTTTAAATTTTTTTATAACAAATTTCCAAAATACGAAAATATGACATCCTACTTAGTCAGCACTGTGCTAAGCGAATGGCCTAAACACCTCGACGTGTATGTCACCTGTTAATGGCTTGAAATGGGCTAAGAATAGTTACTCAAAATATCCATCTCAAAAAGCATCTCAGACAAATCATCTATCTTCAATCTTTACCAAAGTGTAAATTTTAATTACATATTGCCTACATTGCGACATTATTTTGTACTTATTTTCAGTATTAAACCGTTTATGAACAAATAGAAATGTTACGAACTTGAAGTTAAACATACCTATTCGTTACCTATTTAACTCCATTCAAGTTCAATTAGTAAATGTATGCTCAGGCCAATCAAACTGAAAAGCAAATTGTACCATCGTAACTTGTTTAAAATTACTCTAGAATGTTACCAGATTGATGTAAAGAAATAATAACAACTAGAAACTACTCCAATATAAAATAAAACATTCCCTCTTTAAGAAATAGCACATACCTTCCAAACAAATGCCGATTTCCAGCAAATTGAAAGTTGTAAACTAAGCTACGCATTTTTTTTTTTGCAAACCGATGGTTAGGCTACATTTCCCATTGACTTAGTGTGGTTGTTAGGCTAACATGTGGTCGAAGGTTGCAGTATTTCATGGATATTTTAGTTCTAGCTAACGGCGTCACAATTTCAGCGAATAAAGAGATGCTTAGGCTTGATTTTCCCGTTGACTACGTGTGGTGTTCGGGTACCATGCGCGACGATAGAAGCAAGGAAAGTATGTAAAAAATCTACGCAAAGTATTTTTTTTTTTTTTGCAAAACGATGGTTGGGCTACATTTCCCATTGACTTAGTGTGGTTGTTAGGCTAACATGTGGTCGAAGATTGCAGTTTCCATGGATATTTTTATTTTTTATTTGCGACACAACTAGAGCGAATAAACAGATGGCTAGGTTAGATTTCCATGTTGACTTACTGTGAAGTAAGGCTACCATGTGGTCGGAGATTTGTGGGGATTTTAGGTTATTGTCGCTGGTAATGAAATTGCTTCGTAGAGGCCGTAATTTGACAGTGACTGTACGGTAAGTTCCCGGTGATTGTGCGCGACCCTCCCGCTCTGCTTCAAATTTGATGCGGAATTGTGAGAACTGTTTGCGCGATTCGCGCTGCTAAAGCAAACGCATGTCACAATTAATTTTACACAGACACCTGATATAACGAGGGCAATTTTCTTATAGTTCTCTTTTCTTTTTCGCACTCGTAATTGTGCTTAAGGAGGTGTTTTTTAGCACTTGCGAGGGCGAATCGCCTGTCGCCCCCGCTTATTTCCAACCCTGTCCAGCACATTCGTTAATTCGCGAAATTGGTAGGCCTATTGTTACCATGCTTACTGTGCCGAGAAATATGAAGTCACTAACCACGAGGGAAGCAAAATCGGCGACCCTGGCAGCCTAATTTGATGAAATTACATTGTGAAAGACGTATAGAGGGTGTCATTATTTTAATATTCCGTAGTAAAAGAACAAACCTAATACATCAGCTGATATTTTCAACTTCCATATGTTTTTGAATAATGATATTTTCACCTTCCATATGTTTTTGAATAATCGGTATGACATAACTGGTATTCCACGTAATTTTTACCGATTCCGATTATGTTCCGATTATGCAATAATCGGGCCGATTCCGATTCCGATTAGGTTAATCGTTTGAACACTAATTGTGACTAAACTATTACTGCTTTGAATTTATGATAAAATATTCCACAGTTGAAGGTATTACAAGGTTACGACATAATCTTGAGCTTCACAGAAAATAGTTCAATGAGTTTAAAAATGTTCTAAATTCATGCTCGATTTGATTATATGCAGTGTGAAGTGAGTATGAGTACATTCACCTATGCTAAAATCAGTTGGTTGTATCAGCTGAAGACATAACTGGTGTAACTTGACAGTTGATAGATAAGAAAACTGAGGGTTTTTTTTGGTTACTTACCATAGGCAGGCAAGTAACCTATTCAGTCAAGTTGGCTTGTTCGTGTGCGTGGGTGCGCAAGGGTGTGCTGTGTACATGTGACGCCCTAGCTTGTAAACACAATATCTCCAGATCGGTAACATCTGCAGTTGTCATATGTTGGCATGTGGCTTCCCCACAAGTCGTAAAACTAACCCTATTGGTTTTGGTGCTGGTCTAAAAGTAATTTCGGGTCAGCAGAGGGCAAAATGTGAATATCTCAAAACATCTCCAGAACCTGAACATCAAAGGAGTTCATACGCATTGTAGGAAAGCCTTATGTAGTTTACAATTTTTTCTTTACAATTTCGTGTACGTCAAGAATTCATTTAAGGTCACCAGGGATAAAAATATCTTCAAAGTAGGAAACTTCGTTGGTTCTATTTTGTGGCTTCCTTATAATGAATACAAAAACCTGATAGCTTGTGGTGGAGGTCAATTGACAAGGTCATTTGGGGTCATCAAAGGTCATATTCTTTAAAGCCTTATAAACAAACCTTGTAAACATGATATATCAAAATGTGTTACATGACATAGCTCATATCTGGCATGTGTCTTCTTTATTGTGAGTACAAGAACCCTTTTATTTTGGGTGGAGGTCAAGGCAAGTAACTGCTGGGAGGCGTTTCCCTCTGGTTTAAAGTTTCAGTTCATCAAATAATATATCATTTTTGATATGTATTTATTTGCAGGCTTCATATGCATCTGTTACGGGGGAAGAAACCCTACTTGAAGAAAATGTAACTTCAGAGATATCACAGAAATCAAGTTTGGCAGGTAGGATCACAATGAAAAAATAATAACTGTTGCTCGATGTAAATATCAAGCAGGCAGTACAATGTTTCCTTATACAGTATTTCTTTTTGTTCTTAACTAGTCCTACCTGCAGATCTTCAAAGACTTCAGGGGAGATGTAGGAAGAGGGACGGGGGGGGGGGGGGGGNGAGCTTTGAGTCGATTTAATTAGTGTAAATGCATTGTTATACTGTCAATTATGTTGAGATATTGAAAGTCAAGTGAGCTGTGAACAGGTGTAAATAAATCAAGGGGTATCACAGTAACAAGTAGAATCTTTTTTTAATATGCCAGATGCGGACTTGGTACGGAAATGATTGTACAAGATGTGTAGTTTACCTTGTTAATCTATTCCTGGTTTTGGTGGATCTTCTTTCTCACCTGAGATCATTGGAGCAATACACTGGTACTAATTTACTACTAAAGTTCCTCCTTACTCTACTGTGTATTGATGAGTGTTTATGAAGATGGAAACAATTATTGTAGGTTTGTGTCCATGTTCACCTAGGTTTAATCATCAAACTGCTATGAAAATTTAAATGTTGTTCTTCTTCTTTGGTAGTCACGTGATCACTATCTAACACAAGCAAAATAACACATCCAGGTATCTGTTGTATAATCTGAAACAATTTTTTTACAATTAAAGTAAGGTCATTTGTGGGTCGATCATAGACATATTATGGAAGACTAGACCACTTTAATATGTCAATTATGGGATGTTTCAAAATAAACATAACAACCATGGAGGGTCATGTGATGTGCTCCATGGTAAGACTTATAACTTCTATCATATTTATTGTATAAATGTATCCCTTCTACAACTAATGTCATCATCAGATAACTGCCACAGTCCTGAAAAAAAACTTAGCAAACCCGGAATTCTAACAGAGTTATTCACTTATCAATGTTTACTGCAATTTGTAAAGTTTGCAAAGTTGCTAGCTCCTTAAGGAAGATTGAACTGAAGATGAAACACATGTAGCATACCAGGACTGTTTATGCACAGTGTACATTGACGTAAGTAGCAGACGACAGGATCACTGTTCATTAGCAACACAAGTCTAATTGCCTTACATGCACTCACAAGCACAGATCAAGTTTTTATGATACAGAGAAAATAAATGTCAGCATCGTCATCATCCCAACTAAAGCAATTTATTTCAAAAGTACAGTAAAGGCCTGTTAAAGTTTCGTTCTGTTGGATTATTGGATTAGATAATAACATACATGGTAAGTAGCGGCAGGGGCACATCACAAGAACC
>JAIPMN010016750.1:0-13109 GCA_020650975.1 Apostichopus californicus
CTGAAGAAGCATAAATACGGCATCTAGATAACCCCAGTACCTTTCTATCGCGAGTCCCGATACAATATTAAAAGATTGAGGAGCCGGGCTCGGCACTATATTACACTAACATGTGGTCGAAGGTTGCAGTATTTCATGGATATTTTAGTTCTAGCTAACTGCGTCACAATTTCAGCGAATAAAAAGATGCTTAGGCTAGATTTTTCCGTTGACTACGTGTGGTGTTTGGCTACCCTGCACGTATTGTATTGTTATTATTTATTTTGTTTGCAAACCGATGGTTAGGCTACATTTCCCTTGACTTAGTGTGGTTGTTAGGCTAACATGTTGTCAAAGATTGCAGTTTTTCTTGGATATTTTTATTTTTTATTTGCGACACAACTTGAGCGAATAAACAGATGACTAGGTTAGAGTTCCATGTTGACTTAGTTTGAAGTTAGGTTACCATGTGGTCGGAGATTTTGGGGGATTTGAGGTTATTGTCGCTGGTACTGAAATTGCTTTGTGGAGGCCGTAATTTGCCAGTGACTGCGCGTGAAGTTCCCGGTGATTGTGCGCGACCCTCCCGCACTGCTTCAAATTTGATCAAATGTGATGCGGGATTGTGAGAACTGTTTGTGCGATTCGCGCTGCTACTGCAAACCCTAGCTAAAGCAAAAAGCATGTCACAATTAAATTTACACAGACACCTGATATTACGAGGGCGATTTTCTTATATTTCTTTTTCGCCCTCGCAATTGTGCTTTCGGGGGGCTTTTTTTAGCACTTGCTAGGGCGAATCGCCCGTAGCCCCCGCTTATTTCTGACCCTGTTGCAATGTAATGTAAGGTAGGCTATATTATATTTAGTACACTGGTATTGCGAACCATCGTAGTGTAGGCAATGCATCAGTGCACGTGCACGTTACGTTATATGATTTAGCTTTACAGCAATCGAGCTAAATCTACGTGACTGTATAGAAAAACAGTGCTACGGTAAAGTTAACGATCGCTAATTTAACATGTCTGACGATAAATTGGAAACAATTTACAGTAATAATTTCTTCACTTCAAGTGGAAGTTCTGAACACCATGCCTTTTGAAACGATTTTTTTTTCTAGTCACACTGTACAAAATTCAGGAGAAAATGAAACCCTCTTTTTTTTTCTCTCTCTCTGAACGTCAGTGCGTCAAATCGGCAAGCCATTGCGTCAAAAACGCGTCATAGCGGCTTACCGGAAACACTGCCCCCATCACTTTGGAGACACTGGAATAAAACAACTTTAACATAGTGGTACACCTCGGCTATGATCCACCTAAAGGGTAGTATTATTGGCCCAAAAGTCGGGGTTCTATATTCACCAAACCTACACATCTTTCATACGGTGTACATTTCAGTCATTTTATATTTTGCTACATTTCTCTGGGAAGGGGGGGGGGGTGACAATCAGATTTACTGATCAGACAACCAAAAAGTGTCTGAGGGACAACCAGAAAAAATCCTTGAAAATTTGTTCTGCACATCATCTTTTTGCAGTTTAGCATCCTTTGTGGCAACTTGGAGTTGGATGTGGCTCTTATTCCTAATGCAAGTTACATCTAAGTATAAATTAAAAAATATCTTCTTAATACCTGTACAATGATATTCTTGCCATCAAAACGGAGATTCAAACCAACTAAGGCTGAATGCAAAGCGACTTCCTCTCCGAGCGTAATTACAGCAACAATCTTCACAGAATCTGGAGAAAAATTGTCAAAACTTGATATAATTGCAACTACTGTACACCTATCCATTCAGATTCTTGGGTTTGATACCAGCAGTACAAGCAGAGTAGGCAATAGAGATACAGGGATACCAAATAACCAAAAACAATACAAGGACAAGACCACTGTTAACAAATACCACTAAAACACCAACCCTACCAATGACTGCATCAAACACAACACCAACAAACACTGCAAGAACTATCAAAACAAACCATAGCATTAATGCTAACGCAACACCACTGCCCCCTAAAGCAACACCATCCTTCCCACCCCCCCTCTACTCCCCAATAACAACTATCAATAACCACAATGATGACCACATTTGCAATTGAAACCAGCACAAAAAATGCGATCATATATAACTACCATCAACAACACCAAAACCCCAATTAACAACTGACTACAACAATTAACCAACCACTGCAATACCCACCGAATCATAAACCACCATTGCAACTATAACAACATATTACTGAATCAGTATCACGATATATGCTTAGCATCTCATCTGAAGGTATATGAGCGTTGTAATATACGGTTACATCTACTTGATTCATGTCTCATTATAACATCGCCTGATCATGAAGTCATCTTCTATAATTATGTATTTGGAAGGTTGAACAAATTAACACCTAACGTCAACCTGGTAAATAGGTTTCACCATGGTCGTGTGATTTCAAATTAAAACTCTTCTTATAAAACAAATTTGCAAATAATTGCATTGGAGCAGGCCTCAACTTTTATCCATATGAAGCTATTTTGTTTTCCGACTTGGATGAGACTTGATCCTAGCATTTTGAAGTGTTTACTACTATCATGTTTGATGTTACCTGTTGGTGTTTCTTGAGCCTTTATCATCTTGCTGGTAAAGTTCCTCGTCAGGGTAGTGAAATGTTTCTGTTCTCTGCGTGTCATCCTGTCCACGTCTTTGCTGAATGACATAGCATCGCTGATTGCAGAGGTGAAGTCACTCGACTGTGAGAGAGAAAAGGGAAGAAATAAAAACAAATCTGACGAGGAAAACACAAATTAATTAGGAACAAATTTAGTCCCACATGCATGCAAAATTACAACTTTTCTTAAAAAATTTGAAAAAAACCCACTCTCGGTCATGTAAAAAACGAATCACTGTGTGAATAAAACCAGTCACTTACCGAAGAAGAAAAGTCTGTGCCCCATTCTCTCTTGGCTTTCTGCAAGCGAAGCAGGGATTTGCCTCCCTTCATCTTTGGTTTCTCCATAATCGTGCCATTCGAGAAGATCACTATTTCGTTACTGCTGTTTGAGTACGTGGTGCCGTCTATGTGTACTTCCAACTTTGTACCACTGCTAGAACGAGTTACCTCAACCTTGGTCCCTTTAATGTAAACCAACAAGTCCTGCAATAAAACAGAAGTAAACTGGTTGGGTATTTTCTAGTCACATTTAAAGGGGTACACACAGCTATGGCTTCCTGAGAAATTTAAAACTTTAGCAGTATTAACGATATGGAAAAGAGGGCTGTAATGCTTGAGGAAAACTTAAATGACACAACCTGCATACTTGACTATGTACACGATGACATCAGTATGTAAGATAGCACTGTTATTATACTATTCTATTCTTGAACTCATGTGAAAAATATCTTCCAAAATGAAACACTCCACATCCACTGACACAAAATTTAAACATTCAGTCAAACCCCCATGACAGATTGAAACTTTCAGAACAAGAAAAAAAATAAAGTGGGTCCAGAAATAGCACTCTACCTTAGCAGTTGCTCCGTATGTAGAGTCTGTTCGACTCAGAACACTGAAATTCTGTGAGACAGAACAGTCTTCTGCTATGAGATGGTAGCAGCTGGTCAGATTATATCCAAAGTCCACTTCATCAAATGTAGTGATCTGGCCATTGTAGGTGACCCTACATTTACCTAAAGAGGAATGCCAAACAAAAAACGTACAATTTTTTAGAAACTATCATAAACTGGAAATCGATTATGCTTTCTCGTCATATACGTTGCCTCGAGTTTACCTCATCTTAAAACTCCTCGGTGGATTGATCATCACAAAGACAGTGTTTCTCTGTCTATAAATCCACACACTTGCAGGAGTCAAACAGAAAGATTCGTTCGGTCGTGTTAAATGTTCAGTTATGCATGGTGACATTGAGCAATTCTCAGAAGAATTATATAAAAACACTGAAAATTGTTGACAAGTATCAAGAAACAATTGTGGAAAATGGAATTTTTTAAAATTTTCTTTTGGGTTGGGAGGGGGAGGAAAGGAGGGAGGGAGGGTTATTCTTCAAATTAACAAAGTTATTTAGGAGCATATTTGCTATTAAATCCTTTATATGGTGGAAAAGAGAAAAGAAATATACTGCTAGAAAAATGGAATTCAAACCAGTGGGTCTGTTTTTAAATATTCGTACCAACCATAATATTTACAGAAAAGTTACAAACTTGGGCATGTCAAATCTGCAGGTTGTTTGACATATTAATGTAATTAGGTATGTAAATATGCAAATTAGGTCATCATTTAAAAAAAAAAATCAATGGAGACTTCTCCAGAACATGCAATCATTATTTTGCAAATTTCTATAGCTTGTTTGACATGATAGGCTGTAGGATGATAGGCTGTAGGATACTGGATACTCCAGGTACTATATTTTGTAAACGTTCCTCCAACACAGTTGGTTGGATCCGAACCACTGGCCTCCTACAAGGTTATTAAATAGACATACCTAACATATGTGATACTCACCAAAGGTCTTTTCATTAACGAAGCCCAACTGGTGATTATAGTTGTACACGGGGAAGTCAAACGGAAGGGGCATCCTCGTGAAGAGTACCGTTTCGTGAGGATTCTTGATAAATAAATTCATCAAGTTCTTCTTCTCCAAAGTCGACCACTTCCATAGAACCTGAAAAAATTGTTCAAGATGCAGCAAATGTGCATAAAGAAATAATGCCTATTTTTTTCCTTCCTTTTTTTTTTTAACTCCATTCAGATGTTTGATATGGTTCTGATGAAATCAATCTAAAATCCTTTTTTGACCTTGCCACGATTTGTAATAACAACAGAAAATATGCGAAAGGTGAACTTTATTTGACTTTCTATCTTTATACAGTGTAAGTATATTTGGAATTGATACTGCATAGCTTAAAAGGGTAAAGGTATCGCTAGAAACTGCTTGAGAAAAAAAAGTTTAGAGATGGATAGAAAGAGAGATTTTTACCATTTTTTTTTAATTCTTACCTTGTTCGGGTGATTATACACATCGATGAAATCGACTTGAGCATGTTCACTGAACATCTTTTTCAGCAAATTTAGGGCTGCATAGTATCCACCCTTCCATCTTGATTCAATCTGTTAACAACAAAGTCAAAGAAAGTCAAATATAATAATTGTCATCAACTGGGTTCCACCTGAAATTGATATACAACTGGGGCAGACTTTTGGTGCTTAAAAATTAGAGGCCAAAACATATAAGTTTGCTCAAAGAAGCTCCATGGTGGAAAATGGAATTATTTAGCACGCTTTTTTACATTCTTTATATTTATTCAATCAATGATCTCTTATTATCGGCAGCCATTTTGGTATCTGACATTACTAGTCTCCCAGGGCTCTCCCTTCCAAGAAATCCTGCATCTGACACTACTAAATTAATGTATATCAAAAGACCTCATTACCCTAAAATTCACTGGTCTGCATCCAGTCCTAACAAAATATTTCTTTCCATTTTTCCAAATTTTAATTAGCAATTTTCCTGCCAATGTCATATGCTTCATTTCTTTTTTGTTTTCTCATGTTATCAGTAACTATTATTATCTTAAAAGCAACCCAAAGGTTTTCATTTTATTGCAAGTAAATTACCAAGTATATCTATATACCAAAAGTTCATAGCTCAATTGGTTAGGAAACTATTGTGTTGGCAAATTATAAATATAATTTCCATTATTCTGTTAAATGCTGTAAAATTCCCATAATGCAATCAATTTATTAAACTATATGTTAATAAATAACTGCGCATCTTATTAAACTATATGTTAATAAATAACTGTGCATCTCATTACCCCATTGTGGGAGAGTTCCAGTGTGCCTGTCTTCAAGTCACCCTCCATTTCGTCCGCTGCTAAGCATTCATCAAAAAGCACACCCCTCTCGGCCTTGTGAAGCTCACACTCTTGTTCAAGTGGTAACACAGCAGGTGCAGAACCTGGATCAGCCAAACCATTTTCTATCTTTAGCTGGAAGGATAAATGGAAAGCTCTTTACCTTTCATTTGTTAGTTTTAGACAATCATTAATGCAGGAGTGAGATCAACTTTACTTTACTTTATAATAGTACAAGAGACGTTTCCTGACATCAGTATAATGTAAAGTACCCAACACTGAGCCTCTGTGTGTTTGACAAGGGTTCTTGAAAAGTACATACAGGAACTAATTTACTGACATGTACAGATTTTAGTGAAAATAAACAAGCCTGTAAAAGTATCTGACCCTAATCGTAAGAATACCCCCCCCCCCCACCAACCCCAACACCTGTCTAGCTTCCACCCCACTTTCAAGTTTGAAGAATGCACATTGAGTACTTGACTGTTATTGCTAAGTAGCAGCTGGAAATTGGAAGATACTGATAGTGTGATATACCCTTTTCTAATCCCGATGATAGATGAGTACTTCCACAGTCATGCACATCATAACTTTATAATGCTCTAATCAGACATGATGTGATACAAGTACAACATCACAACACTGGATGAGTACAGGTAGAAGTACCTTTGTTATGAGTACTAGAATGAGTATGATAATGAGTACCAGGTTCTAGGTGCTGGTACAAGTATGCAATCATGCACTGGTACCCATACAAGATTTCTAAAATGCTTCAAAACCAGGTGCGGCGAGTACAAATTGAGTGAGTGCAGGTCCAAGCATCGGTGCTAGAAAACAGTAACGAATCTGTACAAACTCACAACAAGACTGGCTCGAAGGCACGCGTAATAGATTTCCATATGCAATGCTCTATTTTGTATGGCTTGAATTCCTTGTTTGACGTTTTCAACTTGATAAATGTTTTATGATAATGATAGTGATGATGACCATAACAATAATAATAATAATAATAATAATAATCATCATAATAATAATCACAATAACAATCATAATTAATATCAGGAAGTTCATCATCTCTCTATATATCCATTCTCTTCATTATTAATATATCGATTTAACATTAAGACTTGGAAAGATGTTTATATTAATAAACCAACCTTGTACATGACTTTCTGATCTGCTTCACAACTACGACCCCACTGTGATGCCAGCTTGGCACGGATCATGGGATTGTCCTCGTTTTGGCTGGGATCTGGCAACTCCAGAGCTGACTGGGCACAAAGCATCTGTACACATGGAAGAAAAAAGAAACGAGGGTATTAAAGATCTGTCCTGAAATGACCGAGACTTCTACAGATTATGAGAGGGTAATATCTGTCCTGAAATGACCGAGACTTCTACAGACTATGGGAGGGTAATATCTGTCCTGAAATGACCGAGACTTCCACAGACTATGAGAGGGTAATATCTGTCCTGAAATGACCGAGACTTCCACAAACTATGAGAGGGTCATATCTGTCCTGAAATGACCGAGACTTCCACAGACTATGAGAGGGTAATATCTGTCCTGAAATGACCGAGACTTCCACAGACTATGAGAGGGTAATATCTGTCCTGAAATGACCGAGACTTCCACAGATTATGAGAGGGTAATATCTGTCCTGAAATGACCGAGACTTCCAAAGACTATTAGAGGGTAATATCTGTCCTGATATGACCGAGACTTCCACAGATTATGAGAGGGTAATATCTGTCCTGAAATGACCGAGACTTCCAAAGACTATTAGAGGGTAATATCTGTCCTGAAATGACCGAGACTTCCACAGATTATGAGAGGGTAATATCTGTCCTGAAATGACCGAGACTTCCAAAGACTATTAGAGGGTAATATCTGTCCTGAAATGACCGAGACTTCCACAAACTATGAGAGGAACATTGTGCTGACACCGGAGTCAACTCATGGTTTAAGAGAGAGTCAAAGTTAGTCCAAGGCAGCAAAACCAAATCCCTGAGATGTTTGTTCCCTGAGATGGTATTAATTTCACATTATCTTTATGACCTCTTCTTTACTCTCTGAGGATGCTCTCATGACTGAAACAAACAGCCTCAGATGATAGTGACAAACTTTCATTGCGTCCAAGGTTTACTTAAGTTTAAGTAAACATGAAAACTAGTATGACTTTCTCATCAAGCTTTTCTTCTTTTAAACGTATCCATTCCATGCGTTGCATATTGTTTCTTTCAAATATATTGCTTTTCCAGGTTGGTGGGTATCCTTTAGAAATTATGCCAGCAAATATATGTCACATTTCCTCCTATTTTTGTATTATCGGATTGCCCATGGCAATTTGTGGGGGTTAGGTTTTAAATAAAACTGAAATTAAAAAAAAAAAGACTAACCTTGTAAGGACTCTTCCTCATACTCCTGGCCATATCAGTAGCTGGGAATATTTCCAAATTCCACAGTTTGATGAATTTCTCGGAAAATGCAGTGACGAGACTCATCAGAGTTGTATGATTTTGACCAGGTGCATCTCCGATGGTTGTCAACTGGAGAGGATAGAAAATAAAACAAAAGGAATGAAAACCGATGATCTTCACGATAGCTTTTTGTTCTATTAGTCGAACAAAGACTTTCCAAAACTTATGAGCTATTGTTATAACACTCATTCTGAACAGAATTTTATACCTAAACCTTGATCATTATGATTTGATTTGAGTTATTTGATTTTCCACAGATAATAAATATATACATGTGGAGGGAAGTCCTCTGAAAAGCCAGTTCAGGCTTAACAAGGTAAAGGACTCCCAAGAAAGAAGGAAAAAAATACATATATACATAAATGAAAATATAATTAATGTCTTAATAAGGAATAATTTTCACTTCTTTCAGCAGATACATTAATTATTAGTGATGCATAATCATTGTGGTATAGCTTCATATTCACAAAGTATCATCGTCATTACCATTATCACCATCACCACCATCACCACCATCACCACCATCACCACCATCACCATCACCATCACCATCACCATCACCATCACCATCACCATCACCATCACCATCACCATCACCATCACCATCATCATCATCATCATCATCATCATCATCATCATCATCATCATCATCATCATCATCATCATCATCATCATCATCATCATCATCATCAACATTGTGGTTGGTTTCAAAACTAATCTTGCTCATGATTAAAAAGTACGGCAAATGTCTTGAACAGTTTTTTTTACTTCAAGAATCTCAGTTAACAAAGGAACAATCAACTTCACTATACCATTAAACTATGGAACCATCAAATCCCGCCAGCTTCTGAGTGATACCATAATCTTAATAGTATTCACCTCTTCTAGCAGGTTCAATATGACTCATGAGGTAGTATCACTTGCAAATATCCACAGGAAATGTTGTTTGTGAAGGATGTAAGCAAAGGAAGTGTACCTTGTTGTCGTAGAAAAGCATTTTCTTTCGGACATACCCCTCAAATTGTTGCATAAGTGTGATAATAAGGTGTATCATAGTCAGGTACACTATATTAATTCTTACAAGCAGTTAAAAGACTCATTTAGTAATTGCACTATACTGTTCACTTAATTACGATATATCATTGTTTTTATATGAACTTATCATTACTTGTAAAAGGTTTTTGACCTTATTGTATATCAAATATGTTCGAATTGGGCACAAGAATGTTACCAATAAAGATACCAAGCGTGGTAAAAAAAAAAAAAAATTAAATAAATAAATAAAAAAATATATATTAATGGGTATCCATCGTCAACTCATAATTACATAAGTACAAAACATGTTTTAAACTAATTTTCACGTCAATATAACTTTTTTCTTTCAACCATGCAAAATACATGAAACCATCATATGCCACCAGTTTTGTGAGTTCTTCTTTCAAAGGTTTACTTCAAATTTAATCGTAGAAGAGATACGCAATTTTCTAATTGACATTGACAAATAGTGCGGATGAAATCAAGTTAAACTTACATTTAGCAAATACTGCTTGGCCTTCAGGATCTTTTTAAATGTAGATTTATGATGATGGGACAGGATTGCCTCGCTGGAACTCTGCAGACTTGAACTGAAAGAGCTGCTGGAATGACTGCGACCAAAGAGAATGTGGTCACTGAAGCTGTGGTCACTGGAACTATGGTCGCTGGAACTATGGTCGCTGGAACTGCTGTCGCTGGAACTGCCGTCGCTGGAACTGCGGTCGCTGGAACTGCCGTCGCTGGAACTTCGGTCGCTGGAACTGCGGTCGCTGGAACTGCGATCGCTGGAACTGCGATCGCTGGAACTGCGATCGCTGGAACTACGATCACTGGAACTACGATCCCTGGAGCTACCTTCACTGGAGCTATCTTCACTGGACTGACGACTGGAGTTACCAGCAGAGTTTCTGACACCTTGTACATCAGCATCACCAGTAGTTTCATCCACAGTTCCAGCAGGGAAGAAATAGTTCCACAGCACTCCAACTAAGGCGTTTTGTCTATCTTGATCTGGAATGTTTTCTTCACCGGTAGCTGTTTCAGACAAGCCATGTCGAACGTGTTCGTGCAGGTCCTTCAAGTCGCTGCCTGAGAAAGAACGACTGTTAGAGCTGTCACTATGTGAGCTATCACTATGGCTGGAAGATGAGCTGCTACTGCTGGAGGAAGAGCTGTGACTGTGAGATGAAGAGCTGTGACTGCTAGATGATGAGCTGTCACTCCCAGATCTGTGACTACTTGATGAGCTGGAGCTGCTTCCACTAGAGTCACTGAAATCATCTGAGTCATGTCGACTGGAATGAGGATCCATTCTCTTGAGGAGTTCGTCTACACTCATCACAGTATCCATGGTACTGAAGTCCACCTGCAGAAGCAAAGCAAATCCAAGAATGTCAGAAGAGAGTAACTGGTTGTACCAGTCAATTGTTTTGACCATACATTAGGTAGGATCCCAACTTTGCCTATAACAGAAGTTGCATAGTTTCACACTTTTAGTTATGAAATTTGTGTATTCACTATTCTGATGTACAATATGAAACATTTTTGGGGGGTTTCAATGTGCATCTTTGACATCACACTTGTTTGTTTCAAGTTCATGTTTTGTGCACAACGTATCAACTTACAATTTTATCCCCTAGAAAAGCTTGGGAAAAGTGGAAATTTCCACAAAGTGCCTATGGGAGATGTTTTGCTTTTCATGTCAAAAATAATTTCACCTCTTTGAAATAAATAACTTGCAAATTCAACAGTTCATTTGCCACCTGCCAAAAGTTGGAGTGACAGTTTTATTCAATGAAAATATCCCCATGACAGCCCATTCATTCAGCACAACTGAGTAATAATTATCCCAATCATTCAACAAAACAAAAAACAGAAGCTTTGAACCAAACTGGAAATGGGAGTTAGTCTTCTCGAGCCATAAATTCTGTGGGACATTTATGGCCTAGGCTTTATCATTGCTTTCAGTTTTGCAACTAAAAATATCTACAGAGTCTATAGCATAAAAACAGCGGATATTCTATTAATCTAGCTCACAAAGAAATAATTCTTGGTTTTCTACTACAAAACATCAAGAACATCAGGCATCTTCAAGTGCTTCAACTTTCAAGAATTCCGAACACACTTCTCTTTGCAACTACTCCTACCACATTACCCACCCCCCCCCCACCCCCAACTTCCCACCTTCCTCTATCCTCTATCTTCACATCCCAATCTGTAATGTCTGAGTGATCTTTGACTGTTCACATAGGTTTATATTCATAGAGCCACTTCACAGATAACCAGGTGTTTAATGTACTGAAAATTCATTCCAATTAATTCTTGTTTGATGAAGGGGGGGGGGGGAAGGGAGCTTCTGTCTTTGCATGCAAATCATTAAGAGAAGACTGACTAGGAGGTTATAAACAACTATAAAAGACCAAATGAAGTTATCTGTTTTATAGGGTTTATTTTATATCAGTAAAAAAACAAAAAAAAACAATAAGAAGAAGAAGTAGAAAACAAAATCGTTAATCTGATCAAAACTTGAAAAGGAAAAAAAACTCAATTATATTCCTTGCTTACGTGAATTTCCTTGGACTTGCTTTCCAAAACCACTTTCTTTTCATAAGGACCACTCAAAGCAATACCTCTGCCATCTTGGATATAACTGTCTGATATGTTTAGATGGACTCCTTCATATTTTCCAATCACTGTTATCTGTTTCAAGATAAAATTAATTTCACTATGTATACTCTCGTCAAATGAGGAAGGTTAGATGTAAGTACATTTCAAAGCTATATGTCAGTTTTCTGAGGGGTTCCCTTTCAGCCTCTGAGGGATTCCCTTTCAACACTGAAGATAACTGACATCAGTCAAAGCGGCTGGACTAACAAGTTTAGCAAACCACTACATCAGCTCCTCAGGAAGGACAATGTACAGTAGTACGTAGGCAAACACAAGATTTTTGTGAGCTCAAATGAACATATTACAGTGTAGTACAGTTTACCAATGAAAAAGATGTTGGAATATATCCTCTGGTGGTGTTTGTTCGATTTTAAAGCTGAAAGCAGATTTTTGATGCGATAGTCAAGGGCAGTTATTTCAGCAGTTCATTGAATTGGCGATGATACTGATTAAATTGATGCAGACAAGAACGATTGCATTTCCAACTGTCCAAACTTATCCCAAGTTACAGTTGATGTTGACCAAATGTTGGCTGGCTGTCACTATTCAGTCAGAACTTATAACCTTTCCCACAGGAATAACAACACATGACTCAGGCAGGTATCTACTAGAAAATGACTAGGTATATTTGGGGGTCAGCTTACCTTTTCATGTACACTTGAGCCCTGACATTTCTCACTTGTCAGTTCTGATGCTTCGTATTTTGAAAAAGCGGAATCTCCTGGAGTCTTTATTTCAAGAGGAAAAGAAAATGTAAAAAAAAAAAAAGCACAAAGTCAAAATAATTTGTTTCCATTTAAAGAAGAAATTGCCGATTTAAACGCACAAACAGAAGCGAAAGCAAATAACTCACATCTTGATCCTTATCTCTACGTAGGCCTTACTTAATCTAAGTTCATTAATTTAATGACCACACCATGAGAATCTCTCAGGAGTGTGAGGGACCGTTAATCTCCTCCTCCTGCTGATTATTATATGCCCATTATTAACCATACCATCAATCTCACAGTTCTTTGTGTGTTACATTTGCGTAATTACAAAAATAAAAGTGAATACGCAACCACGAGGAATAGATTAAATTTTAC
>JAIPMN010016752.1:0-19757 GCA_020650975.1 Apostichopus californicus
CTTTTAGTCAACTTATACGAAGGTCTTTAACAAAAGCGAGGGAGGCAAACACTATTTCCCCCTATTCATGTACGACTTGACCACAGGGCAGATGCGTGAAGTGACCGGGGGCATTTTTGGCAACATTGCTTTAAGTGTCAAGCAAATAGTATATGATGTCATAAATTGTTTTTAATTTCAGTCATATTTTGACCAACAGTTTGTTTAATTCGGTGAACAAGCGCAAAGAGTATTTTTCTCTTTCACAGTTCAACAGTGGTATTGGTTATGATATTGATAATAATATTTGCAAATACGTTTTGCTTTTACAATATCATAGTATTTCGACATATTGGTAATATATCAACATATTGTCTTGTGTTATTGTAGCATCAGTTTTCTTTTCAGTTTTCCCGCCATTTTTCCTACTGTTCTTTTCCATGCCGGGTCTAGCTACCGTATAAACTCTGCAAAGTTCTGCAGCATGTTCACCTACAGTGCCTAGTTCTTTCAGTTCAGAGACATCGGCTATTTGGTTATCCATTTTTTTGCTTTCTAAAACAATTTTGCAATTTTTTGTAACTTTGTCTTCGCAATCTACGATTCCGTATAATATTCTGTTATCAAAGATGATTATTAAATAGTGAATCCACAACTGTTAATTATTTACATCATAACTGCATATATAATGTCAAAGAACTATGATACATTTTTAGGAATGCGTACCTTCGACCTTTACTTCTTCGTTGTCACTCGTAGAGTTTCGATTTCTTCTCTTGCGATATCTGTTAAAAACAGAATAATATAAACTTTAGATTTCTAGAAACAAAGAATAAACACATTAATTAACACTCAATTTCTTTTACATTAAACGTTGTTTACTTGAAAGTTAGAGTAATTTGTATATGCAGAAACGATGCAGGAAATAATGAACCCATCTCTAGACTAGTATGTACCTATTCGGACTGACGCCATCACTCGTTGCTGGGGAGGTTTGTCTAGGTTGAAAGCAAGCCGTTGCTTAGGAGCAGAGGACGGAATGTGCCATATATTTTGTACACACTGAGTAATCTGCAATCTTGAACTCTAAACCGTAAATTGTCTTATATTAATTAATCTCCTTTAATGCCTTTACACCTATATAAACAAATTCTCAAGAATCTTGAGTTAAAAAAATATTATTATTGTTTTTCCCTTATACTGTATGCTCCAAATGGAAGTAAGGAAGATAGGTTCAATCGGCGTTGGAAACTATAATGTTACCTTAGTCATTATAGCTATTAGGAGACTGACCATAGGCATGATTAAGACCAGTGATCGAGATAGGAAACACTTTTCATAGCGATCCTAAAATTGTGCAACTGATTATATTTGATGACTTCACGGTCACCTAACTATATATGCAAATTAACGTTAGTCAACGGAGGTCAAAGGTCGTCTACGTGTTAACAATGAATTGGACGAGCGGATGAAGGCCATTGCATTACAAGCAATGCAATATAGCATCTGCATGGAGCATAGACTTACCTAGCTGTAGATTTCATCCAGTAGAAACCAATTAACATTAACAACAAGAAGGCTAGAACAATGACTGGTATAATCACCAGGACAACTAATCTTGATCCACTCTGGCCATTACTTGCTGCATTCATGGATTCTGTGGTAACCGTGCCGTTATTCTGTGACGTCATAACTGTGGTGGTGTTAAAATATGTTGTTGGTGCTTCTGTATGCTTTGTATCTGTGGTCACTGTGGTGGTGTTAAAATATGTTGTTGGTGCTTCTGTATGCTTTGTATCTGTGGTCACTGTGGTGGTGTTAAAATATGTTGTTGGTGCTTCTGTATGTCCCGAGCTACGTGTTATGTTATCTGTCGTGTTATACTTTTTACTTTTACTGCGAGTACTTCTGTTTTGAAAAGAAACAAATAAACATTAAATATATTTCAACGAAGCTCATTTCAAATTCACGCACAGTATATATAGGAGCCATTGTATTAGGCTTAATGGCGGATTTTGAAATGGCGTGGATTCCGGGAAAGAAGCCATTGGGAAGGGAGAATGGCTGGCGAGGTTTGCTCCCACAATTCACACAGTATAGTGTTACATTATCTTTCCCCATCCAAACATATCTCAATAACTCCTATACAGAGGTGGCGGATGAGGATTACATCGGTGGTGGAAGAGGGGTTTGAGGATGGGTGGGGGGGGGGGAGGGGTTAGGTGGTAAGGGGTTAGGTGGTAGGGGTTGGATTCGGGCAGGGCATACTGTCACGAATGTTTAGAGACGGTGAAAGGGGTTACTGTTATGTAATGTTATATAGTTTTAGTATCACGAAAGCTATAACTGAGATTCATGTACTCATATTAAAAAGGGCACTCTTATCTATATGAAAAAGGGGAAGCCGTCAGACGTTTCCATTCCCGCGGAATGTTTTGCCCACATTATGTTTGGAACAATGACGAATTAGCCTGGCGTATTCTCATGTATACTCAGAATGCTCTGACACCGACGCGACTTAAAACTGGTAAAATGATGATCAGTCTTATAGTCTTAAACCCACCGACACTGCCCGCAGACTGTCCACGATTTTCCACGAGTAACGACAGTCGATTTGCCGTCGGGTCGTGAACAAGAAAGACGTGTTCGGAGGAGAGCATTACAAAATATTAAAGGGATTGGCAAGAAATTGCACTTCCGTCGATAAGCATTCGGCCGGTGAACATAAATACAGCCACCCATCCCCCGTCCCTTTTCAACCAATACTTCCCTTCCTGATCATATTTCTACTATTGTCACTGCATCATGGAAGCTGTGCTACTGCTGAATGAGCCCGGGCGGAACTTGCAATATTTGTAAATTGTAAATTGAATTATTATTTGTAATTATTTGTAATTATTAGTAAATATTTGTAATTATAAATTATTTGTAATTATTTATTATTTGTAAATTGAATTATTACTGCAACATGTCGAGATCTTACCTGTGCCTTGCCCTTGCACTGTGTGCTCCGCTGTAACCAAGTCTTCTCTTCAGTTCCAAGAAGGTATCCATTGCAAAATACTTATTTCTAACTATATGTCAATTCTACAAAGAGACAAACCCTTTGATTGCCTATATATATATATATATATATATATATATATATATATATATATATAACCGGCAGCGCACCAACTAAATAACGAAATGCTATAGTCTTGTTTTTGTGTGTGTGCTATTCGCGACTCTAAACAATATTATCGAATAAACAGTTGAATCGTTTAAGTTGCTTAAAAGCGTCTCTGGTTACGGAAGCCTTTAAAATACCGTTAAATTGTTAGTACATAACCAGATGAGACGTTAAACCATAGGTAGCCTACAATAATTTAAATAGACTGACATCACTTATTACATGTCAGTTCACAAAAAAATGACGAGAGTGGGACAACCAGAGTATTTATTGATAATACCAATAATACAAATTTCATCGTCTGATTTAAAGGAAAAGTTCGGTTGCTGAAGTTGATTGTTTCGCAAATATAATGGATATTTTCTGCATCCCTAAGTCAAAACCGCATCCTCATAGCGTTTTGTATGGCGAAGAAATGATATTTTTATATATAATGTCTGGTATAAAAGCGGAGTAATTGATTTCATCATAATTTACTTATTTACTTCACTTATAATATAGGACTAAATGTTTACTTAAAGGGTGACATTTTATTGAAATGTTAAATATAATCATAGACATTGATATGTTTTACGTGCCTTTCACACACAGAGACCTTACACAGTAAACTGTATACAGTAAGACTGAATTGGCTTACAAAACTGCCATACACGAGGTAAAAGACATGATACTTTCATCCAATCAAAACTTAATGTTTCTGTCACAAGACAGCAGCAGCCAATCACACTCTATATATGTTTAATTCCTGGAAATCATATAAGGAAAAAGTTAACAGAGTATTTACATACATCTACATCTACACTATGAGTGTTTGACATGTGGTCTCCAACTAACAGTATGGATTTTACATTGTCTGTCTCTGGAACGATCCCTTTCATTATTATTATTATTATGATGATTATTATTATTATTATTATTATTATTATTACTACTACTATTATTATTATTATTATTATTATTATTATGATTATGATTATGATTATGATTATGATTATGATTATGATTATGATTATGATTATGATTATGATTATGATTATGATTATGATTATGATTATTTATTATTATTATTATTATTATTATTATTATTATTATTATTATTATTATTATTATTATTATTATTATTATTATTATTATTATTATGCATTTAGCTACGCTATTCATGGTAAACCATATCACAGCGCTTACAATCATATGCAATATAACAACGAATCATAACAAAACATTGAACATCATGGACACATTGCTCCTCACTGGTCTTAATTATTCTCGGAAATCCCAGAAGATAAATTTACATTACGTGAAATTACATTGGGAATGACGTATAGGAATGGATGACCATGGTGGCGAGGGGGTGGGGGAAGGGGGAGATACGTCACTATATACATGAAATTGTTCGTTAACGTTACCAGAGCTCTTCCTTACCACGTACAAGTTCGTGACAAGACAGTTTGCATTGTTGTTACGCACTACCGCCCATAACCTGCTAAATATAGTAGACAAAAAAAAGTATAAAAGGGAAAAAAGCATAAAAGGAGCTAATTTGATATTTTGACGACCTTGGTATGACGAATTCACACTCACTGGAATTGACATTGTTGTCAATAGGTCCATAGGTTTGACGTCACTTAACCCATTTCTGTTCAAGGTGTTGGCTAATCCGAGCTGTCAGAATTGTATAGACAAACAAACAATATATATTATGGCTCTATATGATAAACCCCCACCCCGGAAATCTCAGTACCATACAGTACAGTGAAGGGTTGAAGTGAGTGTGGGTGAGGTGACATTTTTTTCTGAAATAGAATTGAAAATTTCAAACTGTTTTCGCAGCTACTCTTAGTTTTTGGCATAACAAAACCGGCACCCAGACAGGACTTGGATGTGACCGTACTCATTCCGAAAATTCTATAAATTTTTCTGTCATCAGCCTGTGAGTTACATCCCTCACTTTCAGTCAATTTTTTTAAAATTTGCATTCAAATAATTTATCAACTGCAGTTTTCTCTCATCTAAACAATTCCCGTTTACCCCGTCCCCTTCCCCACCCTTCCACACAAACCATATATGCTCACTGAGGGCAAGGAAGAAATATTTTTATATATACAAGTTTGGACGTCAAATAGCGGATTCTGAGGCATATTCAGACTATAAAATAGGCCTATACTTAGGTCTGAACGCAAAGTTGTGCAAAAAATTGCTTTTGAAGTTTCGTGCGAGGTTGTTCTATGATGCATGTCGTACCTGCCAGATGTATTTTCGTGCAGAATTGGCATGCTACAGTAAATATAGGTACACTTAAATGGAAATTCAAACCAGGCAGCGTACTGAGCTCACAGATATTGTGAAGGTTAAGATATAATACCTCTGTGCGCCCATGCATGGTGACTGTACAGTTATGGTAATTTAAATACGCGGTATGCCTATTGAATTTCTTACATACATTTTGAGGCAACACGGATGATTCATGCTTCTAGTTATCACAGTAGGCACCAGTACGTATATTTTCTAAATAATTACTCAAAAAGAAAATAGAAAAATTGCTACGGTACCTTCCATGATATACGTAAACAATTTACTGCAACATTAAATGTATGCTGTATTAGCCCCAAATATGCTAGATAGTAGATATTCAAATAAACTCCACAATTTTCATAGCTCTTTATAAACTTTATGCAGAAAGAAATCATACCCTTTGAACTGCCATGATGAAAATGTTTCTGAATTAATGGGACTATAGCATGACACAAGTAATGCAAGATATGTTAGTATGGTCACATATCCTATTTTTGAAACCTTTTTATTCTAATATTATTTGCATGGCATTCATAATTTAGTTTGCATAAGTTTATAACTCAATTTTTAACACAAGTTGTCGTCATTAACTTTGATACAATCAACAGAGCAAAGCCATCGAGCGATCTTTATTTTTAAATTTGCCATATGGTAACAATTGTAAAAATAATGAAATCAATTTTTCTGATCCAGAATATTGCATCCTTCGCGTTCCATAGACATTGAGTTCTTGCGCAATTATGACCACGCTCGTACAGTAAGTGCAGTGAACAAATGTACAGCCTATACCAGAGCCGTATATTTAAAGGCTTTGGCCTACACTACATTACGCTACTAGTACTACAGTACTACACATGAATTTATTCACTTCAAGATCTCATTGCTTTCGGAAATTATTTTGTTCGGTTTCTGTTCTTCCACTAGTTTTTTGACAACAACCTGAGTTACATTGAAATATGCGTTAAATTAGAAATGACTGACTTTGAAAAGTATACTTTCGGCAAAAGACTCTTAGAAAGTCAAGGCTGGACCTCTGGTACTATTTCAAATATAATTGATACTGTGTGTGAACTGTGATAGCCTACCTACGTGGCCCTAGCCACACTGTATTGAGACCTAGGCCTAACACTAACATTTACGATATCCTAGTCTTAATCCTCTGTCTTTTAATAAGTTAAATTATATGTGAGGGTAACACTAAGACCTCTAAGTTACATACAGTTATCACCAGTCGGAAAAGCCTAGGTTAAGGCTAACATTTCATTGTTAAGACTACCCCTCAGCCTAGTAGTTTTAATATTAAAGGCATTGAAGACGCGCCCCAAACCGTGTGAACCCCAGCCGCTCTGAAAAAGTTAAATTTCCATTGCTTGCAAGTGAAGTTTTCTGCTTGTCGCTACAAAATGCAGACAGCAACGTGATACCTTGTTATCTTTAGCTGGACCCAGGAGATGAGTTTTCCATTGCTGTATTGTTTGTTCACTGTGCTGTGGGTATTGACCGCAGCTAGTATGTATGTACTATCTGTACACTAGTGCCTTATTACCGAAGGTAGCAAGCTGTGTGGGTATTTTCTGGGATCGATGGTGGTGTCTAACACTTCTGTTACACCTCATTAGAAACTAGGTCAGATTACCGGCATTAGACATTTTCTTTTTGCGCAAGTTTTCACACCCTTTAAGTACATAGACCAATCTTATTCTACTATTTTTAATACATTTGTAGTAGGTAGTAACTGCGAACATTATCTTTCAGTACCGATTACTGTACTAAATCATTCCAGCCGCAAGTACCCCTCTCCCGACAATTCAACATATTATGTAAAGTAATCTAAAGGTAACATGGACTGAACTGCATCCACTAACAGCTTTGTGTTTGACTAGAACAAACTAAGGGCTACACATAAGCAATCAAATCATTTGAAAATGCTTTAGTTTGGCTGTTTCGTAACCTCCTTTTAATGTGGTGTTGTGTCCTTAAAATAGGAACAGAAACAACTTTCTGATGCAAACGGTATATAACCTTGTTTCAATTGGTATGGAGCACACTTTTTAACTGCCAAGTGCTTCCTGTCTTTTACGGTTAAAGCTATCATTTCTAGCTTAAATTGTGCAGTAAACTTTCAAGCCAAGTTCAGGGAAACTTCCACAACAACTATAACTCTATCAGTCCCAACATAAATTTCTCCTCCACCCCCTCTCCTCCACCCCCCCTCCCCCCACCTTGCCAAATGATTCCATATTAATGTGCACATTCTACCATTGTGCAGAATACAGTGTAACTGATCAAAACAAAATGGTATTGTGAAAATATATTATTATTGAACTGTAGAGTATATGAGTGAAGTATAATTTGTACATATAGTATCCGGCTTTAGGAATCACAAATGATTTCGAGTTAGTAAGCATCATATTTGATCTCTAGAGTAAGGCAAATATGTCACCAAAACAGAACTAGTATTGTTCGATACAGGTGACAAATGCCTACAGTGGAATTACGACCTTCCTTTACTGGTTTTGAACCTCTGGACATACAATCAGCTTCCATAGCCTTGTGGTTAGGGTGTCCGCATATAAAGCGGAAGGCCCGGGTTCGAATCCTATATATATATATATTGTAAATGCTTTCTCATTAGGTTGACACCTGTCTCCATTGTACTTCAAATTTGTTCAGGTAAGGGACTCGGGAGGAATGAATCGGGAATTGCAGAGGCCTTAAAACCAAGTCTTAAATTTGATAAAGCAGGGGTAAGTTGACCAATGTTGCCATGTAGCAACTGTTTGAGTTAATTTTGTCGCATTTGCTACAGTTCACAGCGCTCAAATGAAGATGATGAAGATGTTGAGAATTGTTCAACGTTTTGCCGCAATGTGGAATATTAGATGGCGTCAACGATAGTCAAACATTAGAAACTGACGCACAAACTTCTTAGAAGCAAGTGGTACTATTCATTACTCACTGCTACAGTACTGTCCTTAAATCTTCAAAGAGTTCACAAACAAGTAGTCGCTGATTGTCTTTCAGGAACTTAGATCAATTGCAATTTTATTTTATTTTTTTGTACATGTTTTGATAAACTGTCCATTTTAATAATTATAACTTTTACGAGGTATTTTTGAGATACAGTATATCAACTTCATCCTTATTGTGACATATGGGACGTTTAAAGTTGGAAATAAATCTATTTAGCATAATTCATCAATTAATTAGCAAAACTTTAAAGCAGTTATTAAAAGTTTACAAAGGATGGGTCAGTAAAATTCCCAATTTGTCTAAAATGACATTTACTGAATGCACTAGTTATTGATCAAACTTCAAATGTCCCTTTCTGTACGTCACACTAATATAATTAACTTTGCAAATTATTCACAAGTAATTAGTTAACTTGTTACATTTCAAGAGACATCTTTGGGAAATCAAAAATTTCAGACCTACATATTGCTTTAAAGTGATACCTACGGTTCCAGCTATTTCAATGGTTTTGATATTTTGAGGTGCAACAAAGGGGACAAAAGCTTGGAATTGCCCGACTGAACGCTACGCCCCTATAGATCGCATTCACAATGCTCAAATATTTTGTCTCGGGGTTGGTGAATTTGCTGAGTATGGATATTACTGTCCAACATGGGCGTAAATAAACAAAGAATGTTATACTGTCCTAGTTTAACTGTTAGGTTCCTACAGTATACATCACTCTGTTTATAAATCAGTGTGTGAGTCGTTAGTCATGGTGTCTGTCCGTACGGTGACTGACTAACTTCCGTAAAGTAGATCTACATTGATGGTAAACTTGTGTTTAAGTATTTGTATTTTGCTATCATTCTCAGCACATAAATTTACAGTAGTTACAGTATGTACACTGATCTTCTACTTCCAACTTTCTCAGTCGTTTCCTCCCCGTCGACAATCGTACAGTATATGTAAATATATATATATATAGAGATATATTTTTATATATATAATTTATATGTAGCCCTGTGCTTGTTTGTCAGGTGCTCTTTCTGTAGCTTCAAATTGAATAGCAAAAAGTGCCAAAAACACTATTGGATAAAGAATATATGATGTCATTTACCGGTAAGCAGACCGCAGTACTACAGAGACCTTTATGACGATATGTGCCCTAAAATGTCTGTTAGGTTTCTGTCATTCTGTGTTAACAAGTTGAGCCAGATTCTCTATAAAATTAAACAAACAGGAAGCATATAGCACACACTATGAGGAGGGTTGTTTACTTCTGAACACTGATTCACCCACATGTCAACCGTCACCCCCCTCCACCCCCCCTTCCCCCATAACCCCAATCCAACCCTCTCCTCCAAATATGGCGAATATTAGATTTTGCTAATTTTGATTCTTCTGTTTCAGGTTGGACATAATAAAGCAGATGACCTTTGCTTTAACTGGTGGGACCATGTCTACAAGAAAGCTGCTAGTAACATCGTAGTGGAGAATTTGGAGGTATAAATTTACATCTTTCAACTGGTACATTTCCCGGGGTAGCCGAAACGAAGATTCAGTACCATTGACATAGTGGTAGTCATAGTCGAATCATATATATTGGTTCTTCTTGGAAGCATATAACATTCAAGTTGCTGATTTGAAGGTCTGCTGTATGGACCAACTATAGCACGCTGTCATGGAAAAGTTTCTTGAGATTATGTAATCGACCTGGCCTGGTCGTAAACTGACCTCTTTTTACCAACTAGTCTGCAAGTCCTGCCACATATTTTTTCTTGTATGAGGGTCTTTGTGTGAACGCTGAGTGATTAACTACACTGTAGACATGAACATATTTCCACACAGTGTTTACACGAAGAGACTTATGGTGTTAAGAAGCTGTGCAGGCTAATTGTAGAGCCTGAGGTCGATTTACGACCGTGGCAGGTCGAATACGTAATTCCTCGCTTTGGCTTGCTATAATTGGAGCCATTAAAGCAGATCTTTAAGAGGTTAAATTTGCAACTGTTTGTATTGCATAAGTTTTCCTAACATATAAAATATCTAGCGCAAAACTTGATAGGTATTTCGTTGAATATTTATGTGTCCCAACAGTTATTTAAAGCCATGAGACAGTACATCAACATAAATCAAAGATTATGCCAAGCTTTACAATACTCTTGCTCAGCAGAAATACCGCCCCATTGGGAACATTAAATTCGCAGTGCTAATACCACTGTATACTGTCCTCCCATATCGTGCTTCGAAGCACTCATACTGACAGTATGAACGGTTCCTAATTGTTAAATCTGATAGTTGCAGGATGTCTGTGCTGCTCATACTGTCAGTACAAGTGCTTTAAAGCATGACATGAAAGTACAGTCTATAAGAAAACAGTGTGGGTGCAGAAATTATAATAATAATAATAATAATAATCAGCGGTTATTTTTACGACGCTTCAGCGATCACAAATGTGGGAGAAACCCGCAAGGGCTTATGGATTACAACTTACGCGTCGGGTAGCTTCCAATTAAACATTTTTAACTCAAGACTATAGTGTGCAACTTGTGGCAGATTGCATCTTCTTAATACTTAAATATATTCAAAAGTTGTCACTGGTTTCCCTTGGACACAATGGGAAAGATGGCAAGTTGTTGTTTTTTTCGCTTTTTACTAATTTACTGCATTGGCCACAATACATCGTTGTAGTATATATACTGTATGTAAGGGAACTACTTAGCACAGTGGTACTTTTAAACATAAAGTCTATCTCTTCTACAGGCTGTTCCTCTCAGCCACAGGCAAAGAAACATAATGATTACTTTTGACTAGTTTTGGTATTAATGTTTAATGTAAAACATTCTTTGCTCTGTTTATTGGCAGGATGGAGTTGAAATGAAGCAGATAGAAGACAATTCAGATTTGATTACCACCAAGAAATGGAAACTAAAGAAAAAGAAGAAGAAGAACAGAAAACAGTCCTCCTTACCAGAGAATAAACCCCTAAAATATGGTATATTTATGAAGGTTTGTATATATTTTTTTGTTTTTGTGTCTCCACATGAGACAGATGTTCTACCCTGTAAAGAAGAGGAGGGTAGAAAGAAAAAAAAAGAGAAAGAGAAAAAAAAAGATGATAAATCAGCTGAAAATAATTTATTATTAAAATAATATTGCAATGCACTAGACAATGTGTTGAATGGGCACCAGCAGGTAGACAGATATACATCTATAAGAAATGGTCACTTAAACAGCCTTTTGATCAAGATAGCTATAATGCTGTAGGGTCAATTAACATTTTCATCTGGGGCTCATCAGAGACCCCTAACACTTCACCTCACCCCACGTTTACTTTTATAATTCTGAATGTTATTCCTAAACAAAGGCTGAAAGCCATATCCCTATTGATGTTAAACTGTATGGTGTCAAACATGGTGCCTTAGAAGGTGTAATACATGGTGTGGGTTGAAGCAATGAAGCCAGACATATGGGGATTTACAGTCATGAGATAAGGGCATTCATTCATTGGCCAGTTTTTACCTGGCAGCTTGGGGACTTTGGTCTACAAATCATGAAATAAGTGGTTTTCCTGATGAATAGTCCAATAAATCTGACCAAAATTAGTGCAAATTGTTGGCAGAGAAGGACACATATCTAGCCACCATTTTCAAATAATGAACAAATCCGATGTAGACTTAATAAGCTAAGAACTGTTAGTTCTTGTTAATATTGATTGTTTGTACGATGTATTACCCTTTCCGTGCTGGGAGAGAGATGGCACTTGCAGATACTGCTAGTTAAATATTGAAGTTCTTGAACATGACCTTTACTATACAGGCTCTCTTTCCAGTATCATTAATCTGTTTACGTCTGCTACGAAAACACAAACAGACAAAACAAAAAACCAAAACAAAGGGAAACTCACTTAATACTGTACGGTATGCTTCTCATCAAGAGATTGCTGAGTGAAGAAGGTCTGTGCCACCATGTCAGTGGGAGTGACAACACATCCTCTTCTGACAGTGCCTTCTTGCATCTTGAGGTCCAGAGTCATTTAATCATTTAGAAGGGGGAGCAGTAAATGAGGTATAAGAATCTGTTCATTACAGGTCTTCATATAAAGTGTTCTGAAGGGAAAGATAGCACCCAGATAGATTGCTGTCTAATTTCAATTCCTTGAGCATTTTGTCCAGATTCTTTCTCTGATTGAAATTATAACTATTTGAGAAACTTAAAGGGTGTGAAGACTCGCGCACAAAGAAACCTCTCATGCCAGTAATCTGACCTAGTTTCGAATGATGTGTAACAGAATTGTTAGACACCACCATCGATTCCAGAAAATACACACACAGCTTGCTACCGTCGGTAATTAGACACTAGTGTACAGTCAATACATACAGCTACGGTCAATACCCACAACACTGTGTGCATAGCAGAGATGGACATCTCAGGTCTAGATAAAAGATAACAAGGTATCACGTTTCATTACTGTCTGCATTTTGTAGCGACACGAACAAAACGTCACTTGCAAGCAACTGAAAGTAAACTTTTTCAGATGGCGCACACGATTTGGGGCGAGTCTTCAATGTCTTTAAATAGTGGTTTGTTACGTGACTGTTTTGTTAACTTTTTCCTTAAATTATGTTTTGACAGAGTTCAGTCCTCACAAATCATGGAGAGATAAAAGATGAAACAAGTCAACCGTACTCTGATGATGATGGTGGTCAAGATGGAGATGATGATGATGATGATGATGATTTTCCTCATCGGGCAGACCTAGATGAAACCCTCCTCAAGGCATGCGAAGGTCGCACTGCCCACAAGTAAGAGATACGTTTGGTACATCAGATTCAAGGTGTGAAGGGGAATAATTACTGAGCTTCTACTTTAATATTTGCCCCATTCATTTCAGCCGTGACACATTTTAGAATCAGTTTAAAGTTCAACAAATAAACCTCCTGCAAGAGATCATTTCATAGTACAGAGAAACCAATGAGCTCTGTTGCAAGAAGTTTTAATAGCTGTAGGAGCATTCCACTTGAAAAGGAGAATTATCTACAGGAATTTGTCTGACTCATGGAACTGCTTCTTGTTTTCTTTCAGAAGTGATCAAGGAATAGTTTAAAATATTGGCAAACTAATAACGTGATGGCTCCCTAATTAGAGCTTGGATAAATTTCATATTTAGTGCGTAGCCCTCTCCACCTTATTGCATACAAAAATACTATTGTTATTGTAGTGGTTTAAAGTCAACACATGGCAAGATGTGAATAATAATTTCTGTTGATGAGATACCTTGTTAAGTACAGGTTGGGTGAACTTATATTTAGTGTGTTCATATTGTTTTTTGTAGAGGTCAAATATCATTGGAGGTTAACACAGGGCAAGCTCTGCAAAAAAAGGAGCTTAACAATGTGATAACTACCTCAGTGAAGCTTGAACTTTATATTAGTATGTGGTTTCACCTTAGTAAAGTACAAGAATTCTACCTATTGCTGTCGAGGTCAAAGGTAATTTAAGGCACCAGACATCAAAGATCATCTGAGGTCAAGGTAAAAAGAAAAAAACCTTGTAAGGAGGACAGGAGGTCCACAAGAGTGCAAGAACCTGGATCATGCAAAGTCAGCAGAAGTCAATGCTTGAGATCTTGTCGGCAGTGTTTACAGGTAGAAATGTTCTCTTTCGAAATGTGGCAAGGAATCACTATTAGCCATTAATTGGCTTTCTATTTTGTTTTTTCTCTCTCTACTAGGGGTGCTAGGCATGGACTTACTGCAAGTGGAAAGTTAATGAGATTAGAAGCTCAGGAGAATGGAGTTGACATCATCACCTTAGCGGTATCAGAGAAGAAAAAGAGGAAGGTGCACGACGTCGAGACCTCAACAATCCCAAACGGCGAAGATGTAGGACGAGAAGAACTACTTCCAGAAAGAAAGAGGGCAAAGAAGAAAAAGAAGAAAATGAACAGAAGTCAAAGTAGAAACAAACTAGAATCCGAGATATCACAAAACGTGGGAAATGGAGATCATATAGGGGAATGTGGACATTCAGAGGTTCCTGAAGATACAACGAATGCCGTATTCAAAAATCAAGACGATCATATAAATACAATGAGTGAGAACGTTCGTAAAAAGAGAAAGAAGAAGAAGCACAAAAGAATAAGCAATGACAATATCGTGTAAATAATTCCATAACATTTAATTTTTGTTATATTTAACATAAATAATATTTGAATGCAAATAAAGGTACAACAAATACATTATTCAACGACATGGAGCGGCGTTTTGTGATAATTGTGTCGTCTCTCCTGATGTGTCATTCCGTTTTAATTATCATCAAACACCAGGTAACATTTTGTCATCGCCAGTGAAGGATAGAGATACCCGTTAGCACACTATATAGCTGTTTGTTTTGTGTTGTGAGTCTGTGAGAAGTGATGTGTCATTTATTCATCAACCCAGCATTTATTTAATTACGTCTGCTCGTTATCAGACACAGGAAAAAGTTTATCATCATCCGTGATGTTACAAATAAAGTAATGCACAAAGGAGTGCCAGCATCAATTTTAAAGTGCTCACGTAATTTTTTACAGAGACCAAAAACTAGCATAAAAAGCCCTCAGAAGAGTATCCATTTTACTGCTCTTAAGGTTATTGCACACATGCCTGGGTATGATACACCTCTGGCAAAATAAACTATAATTTCATGTTTCTACTGTACTCATGATTCATTTATTTGTTTTATCACCAATTGTGTACAATGGGAAAGGAAGTCTCCTATAAAGTCTTAAAAAGACTTAACAAGGTAGGAGACTCCCTGGAAGAAAAGAAAAATGTACAAATATAAATAATACAGTATATACGTAAGGTATAAATATACAGTAATAATATCCTAATGATGCTGAGATGGATACGTGAATAGATTATATAACACTAGTAGGAGTTAATAAATTCCTTTTTCAATTGTCTGGTGAAATGTGGGTTTTGAAGTCATAGACTTCAACTTTTTTGATAGATCAATCCAAATTTGTATTGCTCTATTACTCATGTTACATAGAATGCTGTGCTCCTCTCCCCTCCACTCCCCTCCTCTCCCCTAACCAGTATAATGCTAAAACCACATAAGTAATGAAAAGTTAGTACAATAAATCTAACTGCCAGTTAGTTTCTACAAGGATACTCTGTCCACAAGAATATACTTAACTAAAGCACACAAAACTTCATGAAGTAAAATTTATCAAAATACATTAAAGAGCCAATTTTTTATGCTAAGTTCAATTTGCTATTAACAGGCAACGTCTCAATAAATGATGGCAGGAATTCAGTTTTTGATTGCAAAAATGTATACGTACTTTGAAAGACTTCCACAGTACCTGTCCCTTGTTATTTTGAAGAAAACATTATTTGACCTTTGACACTTTCATTACACCATGGCAATAAACTATAATTGCCAGTGTTCATGGCTTCCCTATTAGCAGGTTAAAATCGTCTTCAAAACTAACTCTCAAGTTAAAACAGCTGTTAAACCGCATTTCAATTAGTAGTAAAAATAATGCAAAAAGGGTTATTGCACTTCCCCCAGACTGATAGTTGGTCCACACTGGAAATATTGTGTCAATGAGAATGGTGCAATCAGCTGGTAATTGAAATTATCAATTTTACGACACATCTGGCCAAATTCTTACATTGCAAAAGTGGGCCAGTGCTAGGTGATTTAACGATGGTAGAAACATATAGGGTCATTCTGAGAATTACAAATTACCTAGATGTATGAAACAGTTGTTGGTCACAAAGAATTACAAATTGCTCACCCAATTATCGACATCCAACACTAGCAAATATCCATACAATATGTTCTTGTTCTCATAAAGATATAAGTGAATGAAAAACATTCCTTTGTTCATGGAAATGCTCATTTCCCTGTTGGATATTAATCCTTATAATTAAACGTCACTGTTAAAAATAAGGTGGATTTTTTTCTGTACATATATGCTGAACATTCATGAAATTTGAATGATATAGAATGCCAACAGCCCAATGAATATTCAATAAGGATAAGCATTCCTTTGTTCATGGTAATGCAATTCCTGTTGGATATATCATTTTATACAATACCTAATTATATTCCGGCCATTTGATTGGTCAATTGCTCGTCGATTGCATGCAAAATCCGCTCTATTGCACTCTATGAAATAGAACCATGGGTTATACTTTTTTGATAGCACTTTTTTCAATGGTAATAGAGCAGAGAAACCTGTCTGTTCAAAACAATCTGTTGCATGAGTGCATTTTACATCCAATTATATCCAAATTTGAAGGTGTTGTATAAAACAAATAATGAATGGTTTTAATTCGTGCAATAGTGCAAATATTGCATTCGGCCTCGTTGAATGGAACAAATTACATCTTTCAACTCATGAAATATTTGCACTATTGCACGAATTAAAACCATTCATTATTTGTATAATAATTAAACCTCACTGTTAAAAATAAAGTGAAAGTGAAAATGAAATTTGAATGAAATAGATTGCCAACAGCCCTATGAATATGCAGCATGATAATGCATGGTGTCGGACTATGTTACAAAAGTATCTGTTAAATAAAGAACATTTATTTTTGGACTAAAATCAAACATCAAGATCGTGCTATGAGATACGTTTCTAGAAAATGAAGCAAACAACTCTTCAAGAAAAAAAGTTTGCCTAAAAAACCCAATTTGTAATCATGTTTGATTACCTGAAAATCATAATTGGGACATGACATTGGGCACCTGTAGATGACAAAGACAATTTTTTTATTCTACATAAGATTAATACCTCATACACAATATTTCTGCTCAGTAATGACCCCTCTGTATTGTTTCCTCAATGAGCTATTAAGAAGTTATCTGTCCTCCAATATGGGCAGCTCATGATAAAATTCCAGATTCGTCAAAAACATCCGACATCTTTCATGGGTCTTGGTTTGGTTTCATCAAAGGGATATACCACTAAAATAAATGATCAAAAGTAAAGAACACATTTCATCCATCCTGTGAGAAACTTGGAATGAAATGAAACTGCATTGTAACCAACAATGTAGCATTCCCACTAATAGGCAGAAGGCGCCTTCAACAATTTTTGTAAACATCTACCGTGCAATTTTATACAACAAACTAACATGATTCCTCAGCATTATATATAAGTGTACATGTCCCTCTTCCCGACCAATTCTTTCAACCTCTCACAAAGTATTTGTGAGCAAAACAGCCTCACATTTAAGGGCTTCTTATATAGACACAAGTCATTATCTAAATCAGCCTCTAAATTGGTTATTTCCCTCCCTTAAATAGGAGATGGTTTCAATGACACCCAGGGCAGTTCCTTCTCCCCTATAAACTCCTTGATTTCCCCTCTGGCCCTCCCATAAATGTGCAGGCCCCACCTAAATCAGTCAGGGGAAACTTTTTAATCTAATATTATTAACTAGCACAATCTTACCTTTGTAGAACTACTTATTAAGACGTATAGTCACAATATGCCTCAGAATGGACCATTAAAATGTCTAAAATGACTGACTTTGTTTTCAGTAATTTTAAGCAATCAACTTCCAACAGATTCTGTTACTATAGCCCATCAAGTGTTAACACAAACAATTTAAAAAAATAAGGCATCAACTTCAAAGGATTTCAATGGAGTTGTAGTAAAGCAATTCCTATGTAATTGCACAACACAAGACTTTATGTACTGGAAAACTGATCATTCTGTAGTATTAGTACAACAGCAAAGTACAAGCAGAATTTTAATTGGTAAGAGTATGAGCACATGGCTCGAAGCTTGACTATGAGCATGTGCTCTGCATTAGTTACAAAACATCTATTGAAAAATGTTGCAAGTACGAATATGGATCCACAAGTCTCAGTATGTCACTACAGGTTGCAATGCTATGGAATACGAATACATGGTACATAGTACAGGTCTGAGTATGTAACTACAGGTAAGTAATCTATAGAATACAAAAACAAAGTACATAGTAGAGGTTTGAGTATGTCACTACAGGTAACGATTCTATAGAATATGAATATAATAGTACAGGTTTGAGTACGTATGTTACTACAGGTAATGATTCTATAGAATATGAATACACAGTATAGGTCTGAGTATGTAACTACAGGTAAAGATTCTATAGAATAATAATACATAGTATAGGTCTGAGTATGTAACTACAGGTAACAATTGCTATGGAATACAAGTACATAGTACACAGTACAGGTTTTAGTATGTTACTACAGGTAATGATTCTATAGAATATGAATACACAGTATAGGTCTGAGTATGTAACTACAGGTAAAGATTCTATAGAATAATAATACATAGTACAGGTCTGAGTATGTCACTACAGGTAACGATGCTATATAGAATACAAGTACATAGTACACAGTACAGGTTTGAGTATGTTACTACAGGTAATGATTCTATAGAATATAAATACACAGTATAGGTCTGAGTATGTAACTACAGGTAAAGATTCTATAGAATAATAATACATAGTACAGGTTTGAGTATGTCAATACAGGTAACAATACTATGGAATATGAATACATAGTACACACTATAGGTCTGCTCATAGCAGCCAACAATATAGGCTCACTGATCATGGTGGCATTTGATATGTATCTGATAGATGACCCTCACTGGCAACAAATCTAGTGGAAAAAATTCTTTGAACAATTAATACAGAAGAAAAACCTGAACGTCTTACCTCTTTGGTCATCCCAGCTATACTTCTTCCTTCTTCATTAAATGGAGGCTTCAAGAAACCTCTGAAGAAAAAATTAACTAACTGAATGACAAAAAACACTAGAATTAACATTAATGTGGTATCAACATTTCTGTACCATTACAGACATCAATGAAAGGATTCAGACTTATAAGTTTTAACATGTAGTAATGATATGCATGCATTATTTCAGATATAATTAATTGTTAGTCATGTAACCTGGTTGTAAGTGTTCATCTCTTTCAGCGCAATCCTTACTTGGGGAAGGGGGGGGGGGGATCATGCCGCCCATTTCTGATCACAATTTAGAAAAACTTTAGTCATCAAATTTTGCTCAGGAGAGCATCTGAATGCCTTAAAGAGCTGGGAGACCTCTTGTAAAACCCGGAGAGTTGACAGATGTACATTATGGAAAGACTGTTACAACTGTTAAAGTGACAACCGAATTAAGAACTGGTCATTCACATTCATATGAGTTTAATTGTAAATCTCAATATGACAGTTTTCGCAACATGATCGCTAAATCTCTCACCTGAAGTGTCTCCGTACAAGTTCATGAAACTTTGGAATACAGTCAATTTCTGGCTCAGAGTGTTTGCAGATGTAAGTGAACCATTTCA
>JAIPMN010016762.1:0-18544 GCA_020650975.1 Apostichopus californicus
TAGACGATGTCTACTCTTACTTGAACACATTGAAGGACGTTTACCAACGGATGACCGAATGTCTATGTCTGAGTAGGCTACAGCGTTTACAAATACTTCTTGTGCGTTCAAGCAAACTCATTTTTAGATCTAGTTTCTGGTCTATAATCTAACTGTTTGATCTAATATCTACTCTGCTGACGTTTCAAAAACCTCTTTGACTTCTTTTGACTCCAATTTCAAGAAGAACAAGCGTGGACTTATTATTAGGCCTATTACTAATACTAGTAGCAGTATGCTAGTAGTATGCTACTAGTAGGCTGAAACAGAGTCATTTAAGATAGACAATTGGGTACCAAAAAAGTAATACCTTTGAAATTCATGCAACGGCTAATCTTACAAAAGGACAACATATCTCAAGCATGCCTAGGCCTATAATTGTTGACTTTATATAGGCCTATAATTACCGTAAGTCAATATAATAACAGCAGCAAACCGCACGGTGTAAGTCCATTAGCAGTCAAACAGTATAATGATAAACATGTATGTGTACTGTACGTGTAACTACTGTAGTAACGAACTGAAACTCCACACAGAGTGTACGTACTTTTTTACGTGACCCGCCTTGCGGGAATCTATACGTACGTCTACGTGCGCAGATGATCAACTTTCAATGTGCGACTTTGTTTGAATTTGAAAACAGGTGTTTTGTTGTTTGAGTGTACTAGTGAAAGGAAGCTTCCACTGTTTGAGTGGGTGGTTGGGGGTTGTCTCTGCAGGTCGGTGGGCGTATTTACTTTTTTGGCTCGCTTGACTTAAGTTTTGTTTATCAGAATGGGTCCAATGGGATGTGCCGTTTGGCCGTGACGTTTTGGATCCCGCAGGGCGGGTCACGTAAAAAGCACATATTTTAAAATTGTTTAGGCTTTTGTTATTCTTCTTCAAACGTTCCTTCTACTGTACCAAATTACATGCAACTTCTGTAAATCGTTAAATTAGCCAATAATAGTTAGACAAACTCAATAAATTTCCTTTTTAATCCAAAAATAAAGAAGGAAAATTGCGCTTTCTTAAATAGGCATATTCAAACTGGAATACATCGACTGGTCGTACAAAATAGAGGGCGCACTTTCTAAACAAATGTTACAGGGAATGAGGGTGTTGAGTGAAGACTAGGAACGATTACCTTGATGATAGAGTTATATTTCCTTTCAGTCTGCAGGGTTCAAACTCTTTTTCTAGTTAATGATACTTTTGAAACATTTGGAGATAAATGATCGGTCCCTGATCGTGTTTGTTTCATAGTCTACCATACATTATTGTCAGTGTCATCACTTAGGTTAATGCTGATTTTTCTTAGGCAAATGATGACGTCACTATGTCATATCGGGGGTGTATATTTCTGATGTGTCATGGGGTGTGTAACTATATAGTAAAAACAGTGATACTCTCGGCTGCGTATAACGGGAGGTCGTGTCACATTTGTGTTAATTACGACTTACTCAGACACCGACACTTGATGCATAAATAACATCATCTCGGTCAGATTTGTATTCTTAGATCAAGTATAATATCCGTTGTTTATAATAAACACGTGAAACTGTAATGTACCGTTATAATGACGGTTAGGGTTTGTTTGTATGTTTTCAAGCCTTCCTATCTATATCTTGTCACATCTCTCCTATAAAGTGTTTCTACGTTGCTTTAATGATGTTAATACTGACATGATATATGTGTCTGTTGTATTTTATTACACTGTCTGTAGATTTCATCAGACTCTAACTCACACTGTGTAATCACAAATACGTAAGGAAAATAAATATATTTACCTGGTCTCTATATCACATTGTTAAAGAATACATCAAGCTACTTTAATCCACATTATTACAGCGTATGGTGAGCCTGCTGTGGAAAACTAATACAAAAGACCAATTGATGTAGTTGCATGGTATCATGACGTCACCAGGTTACCAAAACGCATTCCCCGTAATTGTATCTTTATAACATACTGGATTGTTAGCTAAAATAATGGAAGATGTAAAGTTGTATTTTATTACACTGTCTGTAGATTTCATCAGACTATAACTCAAAATGTGTAATCACAAATGCGTAAGGAAAAAACAGATATTTACCTGGTCTCTGTAACATTGTGTAATACACCTCGAACTAGTTTAACCCACATGGTAACAGCATGTGGTGAGCCTCATGCTGTGGGAAACTTATGCAATGACCAATGGAGGTAGTTTCATTATATCATGACGTCACTAGGTTACCAAAGCGGTTCACGTATTCCCCGTAACCGTATTAATATAACATACTGGATTGTTAGCTGAACCGAGCAAAGACAATGATATTCAATAATTGAAGGTGTATAGGTTAACTCTCTTAAACGGTGTTGTATTATAAACGCGAAGTGTACGTTATATGTATAATAACTTACGTCATGACTCGATGCTATCTGTAACAGCTGTAATGTAGACCTCTGTAGTAACTTGCTGTCATCTTTTTTGATGTAAACAATTTTAGAGCAGAGCTCCCTAACGGTCTCCTTGATGTCATCAACGCCACCAGATTTCTCCAGGATACAGAGTATTGCAAACTTATCGCCATCCTTCCTGCTCTTCAAGTAGTCGATGATTTTACTTCCAACTGAACCGTTGATTCCACAGGCGAATCGATAAAGGTACTGGAGGTCAAACGGATCCAGGTATCTGAGAGCACGTGATAGTTCAGCTGGAGACTCGGCCTCAGAAACTACATCTATGAGGACGTATGATGCATACCATTCACAAAATAGTTTATGATAAAATCTGACCAGGATCTTCATCTGTCCGTCTGTAGCAACAAAGACTGCTTCTTCTACTAAAATACCTATTGCCACATAATGTGCATATAATGCTTGACCAAGTCGTTCACACATGACATCTTTCTCCCACAGAATCTGTTGTTGTCTTTTGTTGAGTCCCTCAAACGCTATTTGACAGAGTTCTTCATAATGAGTCTCGAATCTAATCATGTATGGGTACGTGTTTTCATCCAAGGATTTGTTCTTCTGGTGATCGTGGAAACATTTGATCATGTACGAGAAGAAGTCAGTGAGAGTGTTAAACTTTTGGAAAATATCACTTTCATGAGTCATGTGAGAAAACATGACGAAAAAGAGAGGAACCTGACAGAGGTCATCTAGGAGGGCATTCTCTTTAAGAGCTCGTTTGATTTTGTCAACCGCAGCTTCGTCGTTTGGTCCGGTTACAGCTTTACGGATGTACTCATCTCGAGAGATCTCATCAAACCCAGTCAACTTTACTCTCTTCGTCTTTGATTTTGAATAGTCCTTTGGTAGATATCTGGTTGTCAAGGTAACATCCACATCCTGTAGTTTCGTGAACCTGATGATTTGTCCTACGTCATTTCCTGCGTCATTGTCTCTGTCCGGATATTCGTCATAACCGTCTAGTATAATCACAGTCGAAGAAAATGATTCCATTATTCTGTTAATGTCAATTCTTCGAATACGAGGTTCCTTAGACAATAAGAACATTTTGATAGCTCGATCTATTTTCTTGATGTTACCCATCTGTCGTAGCTTGAGAACGATCAGATTCTCTACCCCATAGAGGGGGGAATCTTTAACTCCATTACACCAATCATATGCCAGTTGCAGGGTCAGAGTTGATTTACCATACCCAGGTTCACCCTCTAATATACGTCTGGTTGTTCTCAGCTCAGAATCAGTAAATATATTCTTGTATGATTTTAACCGTCTCCATGATTCATCCGGTCCAAGGAATCTTCCATCCCCAGCGAGTACCTGTATACCGCCCTCGACAAATACCCTGTCTACACAGTAGAGTCTGTCTTTAATGTAAGGAATGGGTTGTACAGCGTCATACTGCTCTTTGTAAATATCCTTAAGAGCAGCGAGGTAAATTTTCTTCAATTCTAAAATAAGAATGAAAACAGACAGTGACATTAAACTATAAATAATCAATTGAGCGGGACACATCGTTTTGCTTTCAATCGATTCGATTGAGAAAACAATATTTCAGAGATAGCACGACTGCCAGCGTGAGAATGAAACATAGGCGGGCAATTTCTTAGTTATTTGTTAATTAATTGCCAAAGAATCTAAATATGAACAAATACAAATATAATATCAGCATGTTAATATTAAAATGGTTTAACTAACTTGAAATGGTTGGACAATAAAACATTTACTCCCACAGATATCTTAGAATTAACAACATGCTTCCGGTACATAATCGGTTTGAACGAAACTATCTCACCAGACGATTTATGACGTTATAATTAATCAACGAATATAAAACAATTCATATCATCAATGGATATCTAAATATATTGCCAATGTCGGGAATGAAAGGATTGTCTTATCAACAAATTAGCTATGTGACGTCAGTGGTTTCTACATAAGTGTTGAAAGTGCAGTGACCTTTACAACATAGTATTTGCAAGCTGATAAGACCCACCTGCGATAAATGACGAAAGAGGGGAAGAACTTACTACTATATTATAATAACCGATTCATTATCACTGAGGAGGGTTTAAGGGTCTTTAAGGTAATTATGTTTATTTCTCAGATCCCCTTCAATTTGTATTTATTAATAACAAGACAAAAACTTAATTATACTGACCCTCCATACTGAGTGATTGACTCTCTGGTGACGTCACTGGATGAGAAGCAGAAGGAGGAGGAGAAGGAGGGGGAGGAGAAGGAGGTCGATGAGTGCTTCTACTACTGTGGCCAGTCTGTTTCGCTGCCGGACGTTTCGATTTTCTGAGAACATTTCCCATAATGCACCCTTGATATTAGATCTATATAGTATAATAAATGAATAAAGAAATAAAAATGAATAAATAAACTAAAGAACTCAATTAATCAACTTGATTCAACCCTTGGATTGATCAGAAAAAAATAGGATTTATTTAATCATGTGATTAAATATAAGTTTACCTCTTCGATCAGTTTTGCATCATTTACATAATTGATGAAGAAAATAACTCAGGAAGAAATAAATATTATGGGAGGAAATAGTGAAGCGCCCTTCAATAACTAATCAAATAATATCGTAATTTAATATATGTTTATCATTACTTCAATGTTTGTACCATCTTTGGCAATTAAACCCGTCAAAGAACATTAAACGAGCAGTCACTTCACTAGAACAACTATCGATTCGCGCATGTTATATTTGAAAGGAAGACTAGTGAGACTCTTCTCATAAATTACCTTCCCCCTCCCTCTCCCATTCCCACCCGGTCATGTAGCTAACAGTATGATTAGGAGGGAGGATCGAAAGAGGAAAGCAAATTGACCAACTCCCCAAAGAGTATTTGAAGGAAGAAAGGAAAAATAGTACTGCATTGAATACAACCATCTCGCTATCTTGTCTAACATAGTAGAGCACACTATACCTTCCTTACTTGCTTTTCAGTAGGCTAAAACCGTAAATATGATTGTAATTGTTAATGCAGGTAAAAGCTGCGTTAGATTTCTTCAGATACAAGCCGCATTTTTACCAGGTAGAGCTGGTCACGCCCCATATAGAACAAACAATTAGCGACAACAATTGTTTGGCAAATATCAAATTCCAGACACTTATAAAGATTGTCACATGACAATCCTCACCAATAAGGACGAGTTCTCAAAACGAAACATTACTTTGGAATATTACAAAAGGTAATATACCAAAGTTCAATATTTACACAATAATATAGTATATAGACAGGTGGGTGCCATAACACTGACTTATCACTGCAGTACCCTGGAGAATAAACTGTGTACAGAAACTAAAAATAGTATATTACTTAGACTTTCAGGCTGACCTGTAACTCATCGGTTGTATATTATATCAATTAACGATCACAGTCAACATAAAATAAGAGTACATAGCGTGCACACAGTAAAGCGCGTAGTATATACGGAACGCTGTTATTGTTTTCTTCTTTCTTACATTTAATTTAACCTATCAGTATCAACCATGACCACGCTGACGTTAAATAGTAACACTATTTAACGAAACGTGTTGATATTGATTCTGGAATTGTGAAACGAATGGTGCCACTCATTAACGACGAAAGGGTCAAACCAAAATTCAAACGTTGCTCAGGTTGAATAAAATGCATGCACATCCCTTCATCGATTAATATATTTAATTATTCTTGTTAAAATATTGTAAGTGTATATTAAGTGTTCTCGATTGATCGTCTTTAGTAGATGTATGTAGCTATTAACACATGGATAAATAGTTTTTATTTCAGTGACAAGCAGTCGCAGATTATTTTTCGTTCCTCTTTTGCTTCCTACAGTGAGATTAAGAATTGCTATTTCAATATCGTTTTATCCACATAAATCTGGACACAAATTATCTCCTTTTCCCCATGAAATAAACTGCGAATCCATGTTGTATTTTTTGTGGGAGACATGACGAGAAAATTGATCATCTTTTTTGGGAGTTTGGGATCACTGCAAATTTATATTAGATATTGAACAATGATTCTGGGGAGGACTTTCGTTTTGAAGAAGCAAGACATTCTCTTTTGCTATAAGTTGCTCTTAGGATATCTTTCCAATTTTCTTATATAACATTTAAAATATTACATTTTAGCAAGAAGTTAAATGATAAAATTCCACATGTAAACGAATTTCTAGCCAAATTAAAGTTCATTCTTTAAGTTGAAACATAATCAGAGGGCGTCGAAAACATTCCATTTAACATGTTATCTTAGGCATTGACAACTGCAACTTTTTTGTTTTCATTCGAATTAGCTTTACGCATTTTTTTAATCGATTCTTTTTTTTGTATTTCTGAAATTGAATTATCACAATTGTTCACACTCTGTATTATTAATACTGTTGAATAGATTATAATGGGAAAATAATTATAAAAAGAATTTACATAGCGCTTCATAATAAACGAGCAAAAGTGAAAGCAATTAAATGTTCATTCTACGGATTTGTACGTGTTTCTGATCCGCAAGTTGTAAATGCTGATTGCTGAAATATGTATACTTACGTGAGATAAATCCCGAGTAGAAATAAATGCTACCTTTAATCCATTACCGGGAGAAAATTGTGGCCAAGGACGCGTATGTTTAAACAGTTTAAGTCTCATGAAAATACAAAGATTTCTTACACATCAAGTATGTGTACTGTGGAGTCAAAAGGCTCCATATCGGACATGAACATAAGTAATTTAAATAAAATGACCAACCGATTAAAGCAAAGTTGATATTTTAAGAATGAAAGATTAAATAAAGGTGTTAGCTACAACAGTAAATGTTATTGCCGTAGTACCCGTTTAGAATATGTTATGCTGACGTTCATGACAAGTTTTCCCATTTAGTATCACTTAATAAACCATATAATAGAACCATTAATGTTGGTTGGTATTTAAATGTGATGGTTTTATAGTGCTTTTTGATGTATTACGCAAGATTCGAAAGCTTTCGTTAATATTATGTGAGTTATCAATATAAAACAAATTAATTCTTTACATTTACTTGGATCACAGACTGCTGTTCATTTGGTTTGCGTTAAGAGGATCGAGATCAGATCTCATAATGCTATTTTGTTTCATTTTATATCTAATATATGATACCAATATTGCATTGTTTGATATAAACCGTGAACCCTAGACGTTATGTCAATGATACAGATAAGGTACAAATACAGATATCACGCACTGGCGGCATGATCACCTTTGACCCACACAGTCGGCTGATTGTACCATTGTTATAATGTTACCAGGTTTACATTATTCAGACTAACGTTACAGGGAATAATTTGTAATATGATATCAATAAGGACGGATAAACCCAATGAATTAGACATTAAGCTGCATATTGATATTAGGCCTACGTCAAAACATAGGAAGCTCTATAGTGTACGATTTTATTTTACAACTTTATGTTAATGAGATAATCACGTGATACTTAAAGGACATTGCAATATACATAAGCAATGTAACATCGCATACTGACCGACAATATCACTCATCAATCAATATTTAGATCTGTTATTCTCTTTTATCCTGGTAAGATTGCGGAAGAGGACATGGTTAACAGGGAGTGTGGTGTGTGTGTGGGTGGGGTGGGGTGGGAAGTAAGCCCCACCTACCATCGTCAGTCCGGGCAAAAGGGTTGGGTAGGAGGATTTTTAAATTCAAACGCGAATACTAAGACCCACCCCGACCCCCTCCATACACACACACACACGCCCAAACACACATGAAACATCAAGAGTACTTGTTAGCACAACCTTGCATTAAGCGACAATCATAAACCTAATTTCTGTATTTATTGTTATGTTACGTGCCTCAGAATGCAAACTTTATATTCATTTTCTCTGAGAGCACGCTCCCCTTGCCCGTTATCAGAGAGTCGGTTTCGATGAAGCTAACGCCACAGTTTTCATTAAGAACTTCCTTCATCTGCCTCCTACATTCCCGATCATATCATTTACCATCTACCATCTTTAAAATCCTTTGCACGTCACTGCTACGAGCTAGCTTGTCTCCACCAACAGGCAACGTTAATTAAGTACATGTAACTTTAATGTATGATACCGTACATTCATGCATCAAGCCAGTGGCAGAGTAACTACACACATTTAAGTTGTTAATATAGTTCATTAGATGGGAGTATACGGTATAGCTACAGGGCTAAGAAATAAACTGTAGTGGTAAAATGAAACTATATGCAAGTTTTCTGCAATATTTATAGTCTGAATATTTTTGATATAACATATGCAATTTTTATGTTACATTTTCTTCAACGTTACCTACCCTAAGTTAGACGAAACTTGTTACTCTCTACGTCTGTCTTGTCGTCTGATAATAGGTTACTTTGAGAGGAAAAATCATGTCTGCTTCCATGTTGGATCCCAACGACAGTAATGTACACGGCCCGTTATTCCTGTGATGAGCATAACGCAGTATGATTTATGCAAAGCACACAATATACCACGATAGGACTTTGGTTGATTGTATTTACTTGTCTATAGAATCGCAAACTTTCTGTTTAAAAGTAAACATTATACCCTGCACAAGATAACAACAGGTATTTCTATGCCGGGTAATAGTTGTGAATATGTTGGTTTGTTTTCTGTATGATGCTGTAGTATAATGATAAAACGACATGTACTTTACATATGGAAAATAGAATTCTTTCTTTCGACAAGGAAATACATTGTCTCGGGTTGTGTTATTCCAATACAACTTACATGTAGGTTTGGGTACTTTGTCAGCTTGGTGACTGATTTTACATCAAACTATAATCACTCGATTCAACTATATTTGTTCCCTTTTATATATGATGCGTTTGATGTGGTTTCATCAATGTCTTTGATTTAAAAGGACAATAACCCAGCCATGATCTGTACATTTTCGAACAGAGATCATTTTGAAATATATCTCCCCAAAACAACTAAGAAGAATATTGATCCGATTGGTAGTGAGAGATATCCTCTAAATTGAAAGTGGAATCTAGACGCTCTCATTTATTAGCCCCAACCCACCCATTTTTTATACCACAGTGCCACTAGAATACGACGCCTTTTACTTTATATAGATATTCTTTGCCATATTTTCTATATAAAATGTTCACCGAGTTGACACTGAGAGCAATGTCATGGTATGTTCATGTAAACAGCTTCAATTAATATTTTAGTTTCAGTATTTGCAAAATCCCATTCAGAAATAAATCAAGAAAACATGTAATATCATATTTAGACTTGATCAAGTCTTCTGCCTTAAGTGTAGATGAATATTACTCCTTGACATCTCCCAAATACAACACAGTTGCTCTTGTATATTTTTATCACTAAGACCGATGATGATGCTGGGTGTGTCTCTCCTTTAAGTTGATTTAATCTCGTAAAATACACGGGTAGGTGGATTAGTTAGGATCATATTAGATTAACGGGCTGATAAATAACTGTACAATTATACAGCAATGCTTGGCTATTCTGTTTGTAGTTTGTGTATTTATTATCAAAGCAAAGTGTTAGAGCTCGACCTCGATTCATACATAAACTGTTCACAAAATTAGATAGTTGAATATAGAAGGCAAGTGCCAAAAGTCCTCCCAAACTTAGTATATATTTGCAGTACATTTTTAAGGAAGTGAATGGTAAATGACGTCCACTTTTAACATGTCAAGTTGATATGAACATCATTTTGCAAACTCGCATGACAAGTTCATCCGGATTAGACCTTATGAATTTCAGTATATTTTGCCCACGTGCTTTACAATTAGTTAACAATTATCGTTAGAAACAAGATGAATGTTCTTTATTCCTGATCCATAAATAACCGTATTTGTAGCGATTACGATTGACATTAATCAGAGTGACACACACGAGTACTGTGTGCTATATCGCATTGTAATCAGGTTATGCTTTGAAGTTTTTTAAACTTGTTTTTACATTTATTTTTAGAGACAACACTCATCATGTTTAAAACATTTTCTTCATTTTTGAGATGCTTTTATTTCTGAGAATGTCTAATATTTACATAAGTAATCCATGTTGGTATTTTGTTATTCATCATTGGACCATGTAAATCATTTTTATGTCGTTACAATAGCTTTAGCATATGTGCTTGAGTAAATTCCACAGTGTAAGTTGTCTAGCCTAAGATGAAGGGGGGACTCATTGGATTTAGTTAATAAATAACAATAGTAATCGGAATCAAATCATGCATGTTGTACTGTATACTCTCTAATGGGATCATATAACATCGCGTTTCTTGGTTATCCGACTGTTTTAAAAATGGTTCTTCTTCAGCTGACATGAACCATTACTACCTGGACCTTATATAACTAACACATATAGAGAGGAAACAATGCAATGCACCGGTTTAATCAATACAAACTCAACTATCAGACAATCAATTGACTCATCGATTACATTATTTTCTTTCATTACATTTTCACTCGCTATCGTCAAAATGTATGTTTTGCGACACTATGTAAATGACTCAGAAATGCCAATGAATACCGTAGCTTAATCATCAATGTGATACAATATTGTATTTACTTATAGTGTTTAGCATGTGCTGTCTTATTTACATCGTTAAAGTTAACGTTAAAATAATATATATTTCAATTGATTGTGTCATATTTACGTTTTTACATCAAAATAGTAACAAAGTTCCTACACATATTCAGCAGTTCATACAGGTCTCGTAAAGTACGGACTATATATAATAGATACTTTGCTGGGAAATACACTATAATGGTTTCACTATGTAGATATACTGTAGGTAAGTATTCTACTAGTTTTAGTCTAAAAATCTGCTGTAGCTAAATGCAAATATCACAATGTGTCTCTCGACGTAATCTTACCTTCGGTTAGACTAGATTTGTTGATCTCTCCTTGTGACTTGCGGTCTAATAGTATGTTACTTTACGAGGAAATTTCTTGTCTCCTCCATTTCTGGCTCCCAATGAGAGTAATGTGCGCGAACAGTCAATCATGTATTGAATATAACGTAGTATGATTCAAACATAGAACGTAATATACCACGGTAGGACTTTGGTTTATGATATTTACATATGCATTGAAATCTATGCAAACTTTCTGTTTAAAAAGTAAACAACAAACCCTGCACAAGATAACAGCTTACAGGCGTTTGTGTAAAGATAGATAACTATAAAAAGTGTCTTTGTCACGTCATGTCTTTTAGTTGCTTAACAATCATTCCTAATTGTGTGAGAGGTAACAATAAAAAATGCATCGTAAATAATTATGGAAGAAAACCATTATTCTTTCGGCGGAAAGGATATAAAATGTTCTTATGGGTATGTGATTCTAGTACAGAAGCTTAGCGTATATGTTCTGACACTTTATCAGATTAGTTATCGATACAGTATCAAACTGTTATCTTACGTTCCAATTAAAGAAATGTTTATGTTCTGACACTTTTGATTAAAGTTCACCAATGTCTTTGATTTATCTTGTCTTTAATTACTTATGTGGATTTAAGATGTTGATATTGAACTAACTTCCAAAAAAAAGAACTAAACAATATTAAAGCTTGCATGACTATTTTTCTTCTTTTGAGTTAACATGTTGTGCAACACGTGTTTTGCAATGAGTTTCGATTTATCGCCACAAACAAGACCATTTCGTGTTGATACCTGACACTCTTAGTAACCGTATTCAGAGTAAACGATTCATATTGATCAGAGTTACAAATATGCCTTACTGGATGTAATATCGCACTATAAGCATGTTTCGCTTTGAATTCATTCAAAATGTTATACCATTGAGCGGTTAGGAAGTTGTCTTATAGGAAAGTATACAAACTGAGATCAGGTATAGCGAAAAACTCACTCTCTAGCGTGATGATAAAATGTAGAAAGTCTGTAATACTATATGAAACATGGCGCCTCATTGAAAATGATACGTTATCTTTAACAGCTCACGCAATTGTGTTTATAATATCAAAGTTCATATTAATATTATCTTGGCGATAAGCTTAACTACAACCCTGGATGATTAACTAAGCTATTTATCTTATGAAACCAATAAGGGTACGACTTTCTGTCAACCTACATGATCATATCATATTTTATAATAAGGATTGAAAGGCTACTCTGAATTGAATTTCCTAATCACGTCATTGTCATATGACTCAATATGATCGACACATGAGTTCAGCAAAGGATGAAACGTATAAAATGAAATAGATTGTGACAAACAGAACAAATATGTTCAACATTGAAAGACAAATTACAACATGATTAAGTCACAAATTGCAATATGATTAAATCAAACAGAAAAAGATCGTCCATCGTTATCAATTTTCTCTTACATAGTATCTGCTTGTATTGCCATGTGCGGAAGTATGATGTTATAATAAAGTATAATATACATGTAATTCACATGTTCACATATGTTATACCATGAAGCAGGTTCAGTATCTCTCCTACAGCGTTGCGGATACTATTGCTGTATGTCTCTGTAGCTCAGAGCAATTAATTCTCTAGCTTTCTTTCCGTAAGAATTGCTCCACCATTATCACAAACGTTCCCAGTTGAGCTTGATTCTTGTATATATGTATAGATATAAATGTATGTGGACGAGATCAAACACCTAAAAGTGTAGTTATATGTTCACAATATTCCTGTGTTTAATTGCGTGAAAGAAATGCACACACATGATTGGTTCATTGTACTTTGTTTCGGAATTCCAATGAAAAACAGGACGTTATACCGTGTTCTTGTTAAATTGTATAAACAATAGCTCATTTGAAATTAGATGAAGAACGCCGCCACTTGCCAATACCTCGCAATAATTGCATAAACATGCGGTTATAACTTCAAATCTCTGTCAAGTATATTTTGAAAGAATTGTTCGTTCTCCTTGCATAATGTGATATCATTCCTGCAATCTCCTATATATCTTTATTTTCGGGATTATCAAATGATGCTTTAAAAAGGTAAACTGTAACTTATATAATGACGTCATCAGCTTTGAGTAGATAACTTATATTAAGTCAAGTTTCTTATTTCATATTTGTACTGTTCTGATTAACTCAGTTGATTTCTTCAACTGTAGAGGGGTAGACCTATCAGAAGCGGCTGTTTCCAAACCCGGTGACCAGATTGGTGATCATTGCTAGGGTGGTCTGGATGGGACATCATTCTTCTTCCTTCATTAAATTTCAACTAGTTTTGCGGAAATGTATAACTTTCTTTCGAAGGTTTACCTTTTTAAAAGTCGGATTGGATGGGAGGTGGAGAAGGTGATGGACGAACTGTAAACTTGGTCAAATCGTACAACATGGAATGAAAGGAGTTTACCGTAATGCAGTGAGGCTTATATATTTTAAGAGAACTTAAACTAGAATTTATGGTACACCTTGTGACTCAGCAGTGATTAAACGCATCTCTTATAAACCTTCTTCTTTTTGTGATTTTAGTGATTTTATTTTATTAGCAATGTTAATCTTTGTAGTATGGTTTCAGTATGTATTTGATTAAACTACACAGAGACAGAACACTAGGAAAAGTATGTACTACAAGCAAGAAAAAAAAGGGGTTAAGAAAAAATAACAAAACGGTCACTAAGGAAATGCATCAAAATTGATTTGACAGATCCAAATTTAATCACAAACAACATCAGTTACCGGGAAAATATATTAATTTTTCCCACATGCAAGACATGCGAAACGAACTTATTGTTACCTCTTGGTCTGATTGTTTCAAGATAAAATACTACAAGAAAAAAATGACGTAAACGCAAACCTTGGAGCACATCATTGATTATTGGTTTAGAAACAGTCGTAGAATCAACAGACGAAGAAAAAAACAAAGGTATAATCGCAGTTTGGAATACAACAGCCTAAGGAAATTTCATAAACAAAACAAGTTTTGACATAATTATCAAGCATATTACATATTTCATTTTGTTAATTTGCTCTGAGAAAAAAAAAACTAAATATTCAAAAATAATCTACTTTTGGTCATCTGTGGAACATTTTCAGCAGTTGGGTACCAACACAGTCATAAATATAGGATAAAATTATATTTATTTGAGAATACTAACTCTGTAAAAATATCATATTTTTTTGTAAATATTACTGCTGAAATTACTTGACGCACATTAAACAAATGAATTATTTTGACAACAGTCCATTCTACAAAGGCAAGGTTATGTAATTAAACTTAGACATCCTTCATACATTATAGATGACGTTACTCTACTTTAGAGTAACACACAAAAATGAGTTCTGGAACAGGCGTACAATTATAATTCATTATAGTAAAACAGTGCACCCTCATCATCGACAGACGTTTCCTAGCACTTACTCTCCTAAAGCAGAAGGAAAATAGAGCAATGTATGAATTTCAAAACAAACAATATCGATATAAGAAAAGCAAAACAGAAAAAAATCGTCAATGATTGACTCACCCTAACAGATAAACATCTGCATGGATAGGAAAATATCTATACCAGACATGATCATTAGTAACATGTGCAAAAAGCAGGGAAATTGCAACAGGTTTGATATTCCAATGACGCCCAACACCATGGCAACAGAAGGTCCGTTGTACCTTCTGCTATCGGTACTTAACTATAACTATTATCAATGTAAGATAACAAAATTAATACAACCCAATATGTTTAGTATTACAAGGCTAATGTCAATATGACTACAACACCTTATATATTTCTTCCCTGTAATTATCAGTAAGTTATGTACAACCATATAACCAGATTATAAGAAATGAGTTCAGTGTGTTCTATATTAAAAACTACCCATATTGTATGGCTAAAAATAGCAAATTTTAGTAATAGATTACCTGCATACAGGTCTCTTCATAAACGACATTTAAAATCAATACGTTAAACTACGTACAAACAGTTCCGTTCTGAATACGGACTTTTTGGCGTAAACTATACTAAGCAGAGTTCTCTTTCTTTTAAGGAGCTGTTATAATGTTCGATCATTAAATCTTAAGTAATCTGTTCTAGCAGTAACAATACACCAACATACTTTAGACATAAGAAGGAATAAAACCGAGTGAACCACTTTAATGGCACAATGTGTTCATTCACAACCTACCCTTTAAAGACATACCATGCACTCTGTAGTTAGTATTTTACAATATATCAGTTACTTAAGGCCACATGCATAGTGGATTCGCCGAGTGAACCACTTTCATATCACAATGTGTTCATTTACAACCTACCCTTGACATAAACACCGTACACTCTGTAGTTATATGTAACAATATATCAGTTACTAAAGACCACATACATAGTGGATACGACCGAGTGAACCACTTTCATGACACAATGTGTTCCTTTACAACCTACCCTTTACAGACATACCGTGCACTCTGTAGTTAGTATGTTACAAGATGTATGTTACTACAAGCCACATGCATATTGGATAAGGCCGAGTGAACCACTTTCATATCACAATATGTTCGTCCACAACCTACCCTTTACAGAAACACCGTGCCCTCTGTAGTTAGTATGTTACAAGATATATGTTACCACAAGCAAAATACATAGTTGATAAGGCAGAGTAAACCACTTTCATGTCAACAGTTTTCGTCCACAACCTACCCTTGACAGACATACCATTCACTCTGTAGCTTATATGTTACAACATATCAGTTACTACAGTCCATATGCATATTGGGATCTTTCGTTCAATATTATACCACTGGTGTTTGTTATTGTGCAGTAGCTTTGAATGGTTATTTCATCATTCCTGTTTCAGAAGAAAGAAAACAAAATGCCACGATTTGAAAAAATACATACTTCAAATTAATTTACTTGCATGAGTTTCGTATATTGTTCCACATTTTTAATTTGTTTCATTTGGTTATAAGGATTTTAAGTGTCTATTATTCAGTGTAAGTTCACAATTATAGTACCCAATCTTTAAACACGTAAATTAATCACTGTTACACTTAACCAATCAATACATTCATGTCCGAGACAACACATGTCTCCGTGATGATAAAATCTATATTTCTTTATAACATAATAATCTCCGAAGGATAGCGCATGTCCAACTTTTAAACTTATTTGTATTTGTCATGCTGAACATTTCTTTTACAATATCGTTATTTTAAGTTTGCTGAACGTAATGAATGTATCACTGTGTGTTTACTTTACAGTAAAGCAATGAAGAGACAACCGGTTCGTGTTATAATAAATCGCATAAGCGTGTAAGTAAAAGTAAGTAAACAACGAGGTATTGAGGTATGTTATTCTAGCAAGCAGAAAGTACGTTGTCAGAATGGAGTTCTACTGACAAAAGGTGACTTGAGAATTAATGACATATTCAGTTAGTTCAAGTCCCTGGAATAAGTCAAACCGACAAAACCGTAAAACTTTTGTCCTTCAATTCTGAGATAAATGTACGATTCACAGAACGATTCTGACAAAGTACTACTTTCAAAGAACCACAGGCGTAAAGTCATTCTCAACTTTGACAGAGTTGTGTACATAATAAAGAGTCAATCCATCCATTGTATGACTTGATTAAGCAGTGTTGAACAGCTAACAATACACTAAGCTTAGATTGTAATCTATGGTGCAGTACTGACACAATGTACAACTGTATTTTGGTTCGGTCAAACAGCCGAATGCTGTGAAGTATTGTGAAAAAAAATTACCTGTTTGTACATTGCTCGAAATTGCGCAGCCTGGAAGAAAAGAACAAAATATGATGGAACATTAATATTTCTGGCGATAAAATATGTTTTGGTAACCGTGCGAGTATACTCTGAAGAAGTTGAGAAGTTTAAAGAATTAAATTTGGTAGCAATTTTATTGAAAGAAATTAATATATGAATATAATTTTACAACATGTTATATCATATATCAGATGAGACACTTCCTGCATTACACTTTTATTTGTTTATATTACAACCAGATACTACAGATTTCATACTTAAACATTGTGGTGACTTCCTTATAGTACTCGTCCTTCCAAAGATTGTCAAAACCACAAAACTTAAATTATTCAAACAATCACTTTTAAGTCACAGGGTTTGACCCTTTATCTCAAATATTTGACCGTTGACCTCTCCAAAGTATAATATTTTCCAGTCGTTCCCATTGTTATCACACGAGATGTTACGCAGTCACTTTGACAATGAAGAAGCGAATGTGTCGTCGAATAAACCGCAGTTTGGCCGTCATTTGAAGTCACATTGATACTAGTGTTTCCGATATATCGATATGTGGTTGTTATCACCCTAACATTCAAAATACATCTACAAGTTTTACGGCACATACCACATGTAATTCTTTAATTTTCAATCAAGGCTTAACATTTCTAAATCCTCTCACCTTTCTCTCATAGACTTTCTCTCTTAAAGCAACGGATCCGATCTTTTCCTGAAGTTTAATGGAAAGTAAGTGTATAATTGACATATATATGTTCTAATTTCAGTTATGCTATGCCGTACACACATCATTCATATTTAACAAATAAAATTGTTAATATCGTATTATACATTATCATACATTTTCACATGAGATGGATTCAGGGATTACCTACCTCCCAACCGCCAGATTGTAGATTAAGTCGATACCAGCTGCGCAAAGGATACCATAAAACTGTAAAACGATCAAATGGAATATGTTAACAGTAATATATTTATGTAATGCTTTCTTTCTCAATTATTTATTCAACATTTAGTCGTTACAACCATGGACTAATATATATATGTTATTCAAAATAAGATGAATATGAAGAGAAACATATACTAGGTTTACCTGTGATTTCTAATTCAAAGAGCTTCTGTAAATGAAACTTATTTTGATAGACACCTGGGAATAGGCAGTCCGTAAATCTGAAACCAAACAGCATAACCATTCGTTAAATAACAAAGACCAATAAACACTCATTGAATGAATAATAAGCTTATCATCAAAAGTAAGAACATATAACATATACATTTTATTTTATATTTTTATTATTTTATCTATTATGCATTCTACAAATCAATTGATAACATGAGTCAGGTCATTAGTTGAAATACTTGGAAGAATTTCACTAAAATATCTTCA
>JAIPMN010016764.1:0-17547 GCA_020650975.1 Apostichopus californicus
AGGAACCGGGGGTGCTGGGGGCGCCAGCCCCCCCCCCCAGTGAAAAATATGGGGTGGGGGGCGGAAGTATCATTCCGCCCCCGCTTCGCAAGTCAGAAAACCCCTTTTTCATTTCTGCCCTTGGTGCTCAGATCATTTTGGCAGAAAAAATTCTCATTTGGAGCACCAAATTGCATCTAAGGCCAGGTGAAAATGCAAAATTATTTACAAAATGGAGTGGGTGTTGAAGTGTCCTATATTGCACCAAATTGCATCTGAGGCCACCTGGAAATGCAAAACATTTCCTCCCCTTAGACCCCTCCCCCAGACCGTCCATCAGTCTTCAGCCCCCCACTCAAAAGTACCTTCCTACGCCACTGCGTATAACAAAAGTTGTACATCACCATCTGACCATATGTTCTACAATCAATCCTCTTCAAATTTTTAAACAATAATTAACTATCTAGATACAAATTGCAGACATGAGATCCATATTTCAAGGAGGGGTACATGCAGCTTAGAGCACTCGGGAAGTGCCGTTTCCAGCCATCTGGAGGGTTTGTAAAGCCAAAAAATTTCTTGTACGCTCCGCGCCAACCGATGGTGGCGCTCCGCTTAGATAGTCTTGTTGGCAGGTTTGCCCCCCCACTTTCACAACTCAAATCCCGCCCCTGGCACTACTGTATGCCATCAAAAATTGACAAAATGACAGCTCCCAGACATGATTTGAACTAGGCTGTCTCCCAAACAGAGCAAGATGTTTTCCTTAGCTGTTTTGGAAGGTTGTTCTTCACAAAGATCACTGTCCTATAAGCTAAAGGAGTTGCGAGGGTGCCGAGAGTTGCGAGGGTGCCGAGAGTTGCGAGGGTGCCGAGAGTTGCGAGGGAGCCGAGAGTTGAGAGGGTGCTGAGAGTTGCGAGGGTGCCGAGAGTTGCGAGGGTGCCGAGAGTTGCAAGGGAGCTGATATGGTTGTAATTGTGTCTCCTTTAAGACAACAACAAATCTCAAAAATGCAAATCAAAATGGCAGAAATGACATCCATCACAAAGTTCTTGCAAAATGTGTATTTATGTTCACATGAAGATTGTCATTTTAAGATGATATTGTTTTTTCTGACATTGACGAACAGTGCAGACCCTACATTTAGTAATATGGTCCCCTTCACAATTTTGCAAGGTTGGTAAAAGTAACTCCATATTTTTACATTTCGAGAAACCAAAATTTAAATTGTGTGATTGATAATAAATCTAGCCGACTAATAGACACCATATGGCAACTTAAAGGAGCTTACCAGACAACTCACAATTTTAAATAAAATGTATCTTGAAAACCGACATATTAGATATAGAAACCAGAACTACACACTCCAAATAGTTCTTTATCACACATCAACATTAAACATTCTGCCTACATTAGGTAAGGCACTCCTAATATCTTCCTAAGCTGAAGCTCGTGATAAGGGAGCATAAGGTCCATACCCAATACAATTCAGAATCATATAAAAGATATCATATACTAAATATTCATATATTCAAACAACATGAAATGGTTGAAATTTTTAGTAGCAATGCACAATACACTGTTCGACTGGGACTCTCATGTTCCTCTCGCCAAAGAAAGTTGAAAATTGTCAAAACTGACATCCCTGATCTATCCTGCCAAGGTCCAGTTCTATTTGGAGATATTGGAAGTAGTTTTGTAACCACTGACAGATTACAACACTGTTGTAAAAGATTTTGACTGCATCTGGTACAAAATTGACGGCCTCACCACAAGATACCCCACCAATCAACATCTCCTTAACCTTACTTCATGGTCCTTATCACTCCAAGTACAGCATCTCTCTGATTATACAACATACAATGATGATGTCTTCTTTCATCGCTTTCTAAATGAACTTTTATGTTTCGTACTCGCTTTAAAACCTTTACCGGCCGTTTGTCTTCCAGCCGGAAACTTCCGATCCCGATTAACGACAGAACTGGATTTTCGAAACACTTTTCCCTTCGCCTGCTGACCTTTCGAAAAGGTCATGTCAAATTTTCCCTCGCTCCCCTTTGAGCCAAATTTTCCCTCGCTCCCCTTTGAGCCAAATCTTCCCTCGCTCCCCTTTGAGCCAAATCTTCCCTCGCTGCCCTTTGAGCCGGTCTTGTACCTCTTGTTCTGCATTCCACCTCTCATGGGGTGGGTGGCTCTCCTCTTGAGTGGTCCCCCAGTCGCCGCTCTGTTCTTCTTCGGGAACAGATCTAAAGTAGGTTTAAAAGCGAGAAAAACAAAGTGCATCTTTTGGTATTAAATAAGAAAAGCTTACAGAAAACATGCAAAGTTCATTCCTCATCTCAGTGGCCAAAGGTGTGATCAGTATTAAGTTTTAAGGTTGTCAAACATTTTAATTTTCCTAACAGAAAGAGAATGCAATACTCTTCAACAGTTCATTTTGACACATTCCTATTTGAGTGAGATAGGAGGGTGAAGCAGGGAGAAGGGGGAAGGGGGGGGTAATGAAATGGTATGTGCAAGGATGCAAGGGTATGGCCAGCAGACAATTTGGTATCATTCCTATTTATGTCAAAGGGGTGGGCGAATGGGTGGGGAAAGGGTTCAATAGCTATACAGTAGTGGTAAGAGTTGTTCTTAGCAGACACAGTACAATTGCAACTATACAACATTATTACCATTTTGCTTTTTGTTTCATATTAACAGAAATGGAGTCAAGAAAAGTTCTGGAAGACAAAATTTGCATACTCGACTGACTCATTGCTACTGTAACTCCCTACTTAATAAAATGAGAAAAATCCTTGCATATGTCTTATGTTTGATCAACAGCAATTAGTACTTTGAACTTTGGTGATTCTCAATAATTCTTTTCTCTGGAGAGTTGTGACAAACCTGATAAAGTGCTACTTCAAGATATTCTTTATAGACACAGAGAGCCGACAATTAAGGAAGGAGAGATCCACAGGCATATATTTCACACCTATATGTTATCTATATGTATTCTCTATGTAATCTATATGTATTCTATATGTAATTTATATATCTGTTCTAATAACATATTCAATGTCTTCTAATATTGAAAAACAAGTAATTTTGAGCCAAAGTTCTGTATTCGCTGCCAACTCAAAATCCTTACATGTAGTTTTAATAACTGCCACCAAATCTACCGCGCAGTTCATAAACGTTTCACTCGCTGCCAGACCGGCTCCCCGTGCTTCTAAAGTGCATTCACTTATCACCTTTTACAGATCAGTAAATCAAGTATTGATTTTTTGAGCCACAGTGCCCTCTACACTATGCAAACAGACAGATAATGTGTACATTTAGTGACAAACTGTTGGATAATATCTACATTGATGTAACATTAAAATTTTTATTTCTGCATGACGAAAACGTGTACATCACCATGGCAACAAAATGTTGGCTATCACCTAACAAGTTTTGCTCAATGAAGTTGTTTCATAATAGCACATTCTCTGTAGTATGACTGGTGGAGCAAACCTTGTGCAGCGTTTACAACTGGATGAGTCATCATAATATTTTGCAAGAAAACAACAATTAGATTAGGAAAGCAAATCTTTTGAGCTGACAGAAACAATTTTCTGTGAGAGAAATAGACAACAGAAACAAACAACAGTGGTTTCTTCAGCTGATAAAAATCAAGTTTCTAAGAATAAAAAAAAGAGACTAAAATGAATTGCCAGCCTCACCCCTCACTCCCCCCCCCCCCCTACAAACAGCTAGCTTAATATGCAACATTGGGCGACCTTATTTATCGGAGATACTCCATTTTGAAAGCTAGAGGAAACCTCTCAATGTTAGATCCCTTTTGAAGTCAAAATGCATTTAGAACTTCCTTCTTCAACTGCTTTTCAAGAGCACATTTGAAACCAAACTCGTTCTTGTGCAGAGGAAGACGTGTCTCACTCACTGGCTGGGTAAATCACCAAATGACAGACTATAAAGTCACTCGGAATATTGTCAATGCACTTCCATTGCACCTTCTGTAAATTATCCCTTCCTTGGCAAAGATTCTTCCTTTGGGATTCAGAGTACAGCACTATCCCGCTTGATCTTGTCAACTGATTCTAATCTCTTTACCTCGATTCATAAAATTAGATAAAAATCCTTTTTTCTTTTCTTTCAGCTCACATATGAGATGCAACAATCTTTCATTATTGCTACAAGTAACTAGAAAACTTGGTCAGTTGATATGTGATAACCACTGAGCATAATTTCTATCAGTGCAGGCGATAATTTAAAACCATGTTTACTTTCAGAGAATATACCCCCATTTTTATTACATCATTACCTCATCAGTCATTTACTCATCAGGGGCCCAGACTGTCCATAATGAAGAGAGACAAACTACACAAGTTTGATGTCCAACAAACTGTTTTGAAGGAAACCGTTATCACCAAGAGTTAGATCTCAATACTATGTTAGTTTTTTCTTTTGTTTTTTGTTCTTTATCTGAGATATTGACCATGAAACAAAACAGTGTGTCATCCATTGAGTCACTGGACGATGCTAGTCAGGAGAGAAACCATTAATTCCTACTTCTCAGAGGCAAGATCTCAACATTTTTACAATGCATTAAAAAATGCTTTTTGCAAGGACTGTTTGTGCTGCAGCATGCCATCCATAACTCTGTTGCAGAAATAAGGCTTATGAGGGTATTTGTTACAGCAGCAGCTGGTTTAATCAAATATTGACATCAGCAATTGGGACAGACCATTGAACTATTATCACAATTTTTGTTATCTGTAGAGAAGCATTGCAGCTATATTAAAGAATTATTATTAACAAGGCCATGAGTTAAAAATGCTTCAAAGACAAATTCATTCCGTCAAACTTCTTGATTACTTAAATATATAAATTATGTCAAGTCTGACAGAAAACAATTTATTAAAAAACTGCAAAATTTTGCCCCCCCCCCCCAAAATAAATGAGACTTAGCATCAGCTGACTTTAATTAATTATTAAAATGTATTTTCGTTAATTGGTCCTCACGTTATCGCCCGAGAGATAATTTTAGACTTTAAAGGCTCTGCGTTAGTCTTCTCACTCTGGTGTGATTTGGGCGCTGCAATAATTCACCGTTGAAGATAAACGTTCCTCAACACATAACTTGTAACTGTAAGTAAACATTCCACCTTAACTGTAATGATGCCAAAAACTTCAACATTTGCATGTGAAACACAATGAAAGTTTACATTCCATGTGACAGGCCAGGATCTAGGGAGAGGAGGCAGTGTGGACACCCCATTTCTTCAATACCACAGCAAAACATTAGAAGTAGTTAATAGCACAAGTTGCACAACCTTGCATGAACACCTAACTACAGATCCAATTTATAGCCTAAATATGCATCATAATTCACCATTCATATCTTAAAATTTTATTTATTTTTATTTCTGGGAGAGGACTCCCAGATCTGCATCCACAGTCAAAAGACACATCCTCATAACGTTTAGCTGAAAATGTTTTTATATCTCTTAATAATACTATAAACTCGCTTATTCACAGAGGAGAAATATTATTTCTACCATAATATTTTTTTGTTGCATTTTGACGAAATTCTAAATACAGAGAACATTGACAGATAATCTATAGATAAACATTTACAGATACAAACGTTCCAATAATATCTCATTTCAAGGATAACTCAACATGAAGATAATAATAGAAAACGATATTTATGATTTTTTTGCCATCACAGACCATCCATCATGACCAACGCCAAGGGAGAATCAAGGATTTAGCCAGTTCACAAAGTAAGCTACATTCCATCACCAAATAGTTGAGTTGGCAACAAAATATAGAGATGGGGTGTTCACCCAACAGTGTGGAACGTTTCTCTCTTTAAGCTTTGTGTTAGATTGTATTTAATATGCCTTTAAAAATGCAATACTAATAGCCCAAATTCAATTTTTAAATGCCGCATTCCATCTAATCAATTGATAACTTAGCTTAAATAACAATTTTTCCCAGTTGCAGCTGAAAGGCTATCTATCACCCACCTATACAACCATCCGACTCTTCGGAGGGATCTGTTCGCGATGGACTGGGCGAATCTTACATTTGAGTTGTTAAATCGACTGGGGATATTTAACACACAGGGGAGAGACAACGGTTTGCTAATGGTTTCGATCTGCCCATGAATATCGCCGGAGCGAGACGCAGGAGACCAAATCATCAATCAACTATGCTGCTAAATATGCCAGAAGTTGCCCGGGAGGAAACCCACAGAAACCTCTGCAGACATCTATCAATGAGGACCATCAGCCTGTGAGAGACTCAATGTCTCAACAGCATTAATGTGGGTGTGACATTTGAAGTCGTTTCTAGAGCAGAATGACGGATCACTGTTTCAGTCACGACTACGGTTTTCACACATCTGCAAGGTCATTAACTTTGTGAGAATTACCCCCGAGGTCTGATAAGATGCCACTGGCAGAAGACTTGTCACAAGTCTGAGTAATTAAGAGATATCATTCATTGTCAAATACCTGTCTGAATCGGTGGACCGAGGAGAACTATCCATCGATATCAATTTGAACTTTTGGGAATGTTTCTAGGTAGAATTATTTGTTTTGGCAATTTTGTTTGTTTGATAGAGCAACGGCAGGCAGTCAAAAAGATGATATTACTCCTTCAACCTTCAACAAGTGGACCTAATGTCTATGTTACAAGTTTTCTTATGAGAGATGGGAAAGTAATAAACTAGCATTGACATTATGATAGTAACAATAAACTAAGAACAATAAACTAAGAACAATAAACTAAGAACAATAAAATAAAATGAGAGTAACTCCTTCAAAAGTGTTCTGTGAAAAGGACACCAAACATTTACACGATATTGGTGATTAATGTTGGAAGATGACTGCAAACCGTTGTAAATGCAGTCAGGAGAGGTGTTTTCTAAGAGATCACTGTGTGAAAATTGTAGTACCATACAACTCTTGGAGAGACAATAAGAGGGATTTTAAAGTCTACATGAAGTTGAAAATTGCTTATCAACTTTTGTCCTTCTGTAACTCTCTTTAGTGCTATGAAACTCTCTCATACTGTAGGGGTCATTCTGTGCCAACTCACACTGATTTCTGACACGTTCAAAATTAAAGCTGTTTACAGTTTGGTTTAAATGCGATAATCAAAACCTATTGCAAATCGGCACATCATGCTCTTATAATGAAATGAAGACGTGGTCAGAATTGTGAGGAGTGAATTTTTTAAAGACTATATCAAAGAGAAATTGGCAAAATATATAGGTATTGGTATGGTATAGGTAGCTTTATGTTGCGGTTAGGCTATGTGGAATGACAGACATACATCATTAAGCCTAAGCTTACAATCTGATGGGGAAGTGGCATTGCAAAGTAGTAGTATGACACATCACACTCATAAAATATCTGTGATGAGTATACAAAGAGATGAAATAAATTTCAGAGTCATAATAAATCAGTCATAATTTTTCAATCCTCACTGTGTTGCTATGGAGACTGGTTAGTGAGCGCATAGTGAAATAGACAAAGTAAGCCCACAGCTAAATGATAAAACATGCATGTTTGAAGGCATGAATAGTCTTGCAGTTCTTTATTACCAGTTGCTTTAATCTAAAATGGCTGATCGCTTTGGCAGAGCTATGATCAAAAGTTTGCTTTATCCTTCTGAGATTTTTAAGCAGTCTGCAGTCTAAAGTTTGCTTTATCCATCTGAGATTTCTTAGCAGTCTGGACCTAAAAACAGAGCAAAGGTTGGAAACTTGAAGAGAGGGAAGAAGGTAAGGAAAGGAGAGAAGAAAGGAAATGTTTTTTTAAAATAAAATACCTGGGTCTGGCTCCTCTCCGACCTCTTGTCTGTAGTACTCCATGTCATCATCTACATCTTTTTCCTCAGCTGCTCCTTCTCCTTCTTCATCTTGCTTCTTTACATTTCCTGCCAGAGACTTTTGCCTGATTTGTACAAATTAAGCAAACAAAATAGGTATTTGTATTTGTTGACATAATTTATAATTAACCAAAGTTTTCTTGAAATCCCTTCTCTGCCACTTTCCGTGTTGTATCAACTGTCAGTAACATGGTTCAAGGCAAAGTAACAGGGTTTCTGACATGCAATGCCCCACCCCCCTTCCCCCCCCCCTCCCTTATCACCCTACCAAGAACATTATAGACATTAGGGCATAACAGACAAGCATAGACATGTTACATCGCTGCTGTCTGGGAGCACAGGCAGCACATGGGGTAAAGATGCAAGGTTTCCCCTGGAACCAAAACTCAAATGTTGTCGTCGTCGCAGCAGTAACTTTGACCAGTGCATACACACTTTACTTACTAATGGTGCTAAATTATCAGATCTCAAGTTGAAATCTAGTCAAAAACAATAATAGTTACTAGGGAAATAGCAGAGAAGCATAGACATGTCTATGTTACTCCTGTCTCAGACAAATGGGTAAGGAAACAATGTCAACAGTGAGCTACTTGTACAGTTCCAGGCCTTCACCTAAAACAGGAGTTCCCTAACTGGGGTGCATGAACCCACAGGGGGTGTGTTCCATACGCATATGTTGCCAAAGCAGTACCGTACCGTGCAGGTGATAAATAACTGAATTATGAAACAGAAACAGACACTTGATCTTTTACGAAGCACTGTTATGCGTATTATAGTATAATAATGACTCAGATCGTGTCTCAAAAAGTTGGGGGGTTTGTGGACAACTCTGACATCCACAGGGGTTTCGTGGGGGATAAAGTTAGGGAAACCCTGACCTAGAACCAGAAAGCATATGATGTTTTTACCGCATCAGTCACTTTGATCTAGATGCCGCCATTTCAGTCACTTGTGTTGCTACTATGCTCTCACAAGTTCTTCACACAATCTGCTTTCTCACAACTCCAAAACGGAACTCACGTCCACTGTCGAACTATAATTAATAGCATGAATATTAAAGATGTCCCTATGAATATTCAAGACAACTACTCACTTATGCTCCTCCTTCTGTTGTTGCTTCTTTCTGACATTTTGCTCCTGCGTTCTCTTCCTCTGTGCCTTTTTATTCCTGTAAACAAAACAAAACTAAAGAGATTGGAAAATGTACATCACATAAAAGTTTGGAGAGGAAAATACCAGAAACCAAAACCAGGAAATGAAAACAATGGACTTCTCTTTCTTTTTTCATGAAGGCAAGATGATTCCTGTGTGAAATTCTATGTCCTCATAAAATTACACAAAACAAAACAAATAACCTTCCATATCATTTAATATGATTATATGAAAATTAATGCTGTAGTTTTGGAAATGACCATTTTTTAAATTCCAATCCAGCTTCAGTTTACATACCTTCCAGAGCCCTTTCTACTAATTTTTAATATTATTAAGTAAGCTGTCTGTATATCAAGAGCTGAATTTCATCTGAAATCCATTATCTGCCACTTTCTGGCTAACATGTTTTTCTCCTCATTATTCCTCACTGCTTGCACCTTGAAGAAGAAATCTGAGTTTTGACAGATCATTAGCAAGTTAACGTGAGGATAACGGATGGTTTTGTTCGTTACTGGACTACAAATTTTCTGCACACTTACTTCTTAACAGTCCGTCTATCTCTCAGTTGTGCAATTTCTTGTTTACTCTTTGTAACTGTAAAAAAAAAAAAAGACAGGACAAAAATAAAGATGGAAATTAGTAGTATGGATGAATGTGAAGGAGACTAAATTGTGAAGTCACTTTAATAATATTTTGATGTAAGCGTATTCATATTGCTTACTAGTTATGAGTATGAAAAGTCGGCAATGTTTTCAAAAGGAAAAATTCCACTGTTCGGACCCTCCAAATTACTTCAGAGAATTTGGGGAGGGTTAATTAACAGTATCAATTGTTAATTGTAGCATATTTCAGGAAAAAAGGATGTTTCACTTAACGATCGATTTTTGGTAAATTTTCATTCCTATCAAATATCATACAAATTTGGTTCATTTTCTTGACTAGTGTAGGTTCATTTTAATTAAAGAGGATTGACTTCTAATCTGCTTCCGATTAAGATATAAACCCCAACATGGAAACGTGTCTGGGGTGATCAAAACTCTCAGTATCATATTAATTACTTACCTAGTATGGAATATTTAATTAATTAATTTTCTTACTAATTTGAATTTAATTTATTTTTATTACTAGTGTTATTTGATTAATTTTTATGACTTAAGACATTTTATTTGGATTGGTTTGGGTAAAAATTGCAGACTGTTGGCAGCCAAATCATTAAAAAAAGAAGGAAAAAAAAAGAGTTTAGTTCAAAGGAAGGACAAGAACCTACCGTAACTGTGATATAAGACTTCTCCTTCCGACAAACCCTCCTCAATCTTGATTAGTTCTAGCGTCATTCTCGGACCAATCTGTGAAACAGCAAAATAGTTAATTAAGAGATTAGATTAATTAAGAGAAGACTGAGCGATACTTTGGAAGATTGAAAACAGCTTTCATGAAATGGACATGGATGATCTTGTTTTCTTTTGGGGTGTGTTTTTGCAAGTACAAGACAAGTGAGTATGATGGCCTATTCAGTTTAGGTCACATGCCACCTACTATGACCACCATTTATATTCCCATCTGACAAACAATAGGGTACAAACTGCCTCCTCCCTCCAACCCCCCCCCCACCTGCCCCACAAACACCATTATTAGTATCTAACGACTTTCTAGAAACACTGAAGACGGTCAGGACACCCGTTTAACAGAGGAAAAACAGTTAATCCGTCATATGAAAGGACAGAAGAATCTGCATTTTCAAAGTTACAAAGTTCAACATCCATATGTTAACGGTCCTCACTCCCAATGCACAGCTCCAACTTTGCCCATATCAGGAAACTCTACATTTAGGTCAGTTTTCCACCAATCTACAACCACCTCGAAATAATAGGAAACAGATGCTCTTGTGTTATCTCTCTCTTAGGGGGCTATGACAACTCCGTTACCACGATCTTTCCTTTTCTCACAATAAAACGTAACAGGATAGAATCAGTGGCCTACGACTACATAATATGTCTTCCTACCTCGACTAATCTCACGGCACTCTTCTCTTTGGCGATGTTTCCTCTACTCGTCAGCTTCTGTGGGAGAGTGACTTCGTTGTGTTCTCCGTCTAATTCTGCTTCGCTCTCTGAGAGATTGCCCGTACTTTATAAGAGATGAGATAAATGGTTGCGTCTATAAGCTAATGTATTAACATCAGGTAAACATAAACTTCATAAATGAAATGGGTAAATTTTTTCTGCCAAAGCAAGAAGTTGATGAGTAATATTCCTCTTCATTCTGATCCTGTAGACTAGGTTTCAAATACAAAAACACAATGTTATGACAACTGATGCAGACACTGTTATAACAACTGATGCAGACACTGTTATAACAATTGATACAGACACTGTTATAACAACTGATACAGACACTGTTATAACAACTGATGCAGACACTGTTATAACAACTGATGCAGACACTGTTATAACAACTGATGTAGACACTTTCTAACTTTTGAAAGCAAGTTCACTTGGAAAGTAGCTCTTTACTTTGTTCTTTCTTTTAAATTTTTTCCTACATTTGGAGACACTTTTGTACAAAAATTGCCAAAAATGGAAGGCCGGATAATATATCTTCTAAGAACAAAAATCCCATTCGACTAATAAATACCGATTGAAGAAACATAAAAGTGACTGAAAAGTATGTTTTCAAACATATCAACTCTGTTTTCACTATCGCTGTAGTCTTATCCCACCTTGATTTAATGAAACTTTATGTTTGAAGTTCCTCATTTTACAGTTTATGGATAAAATTATAGGTTAAATGGCTAGTAAACAGAAACACAAATTAATGCAAATTAGTGAAAAGGTTCCATATTTACTTGAAGATTTTTTTCCCCAACTAATTTAAAATTTAACCTCAGACACACACTCATCGTATCGGGTGTAATATATTGAGATTTCATGATAGAGAATAATTTTGTCTTCCATTCGTCAGATGCCAGCCGATAACTCAACATTACAATCACATAGTTACTGCCACATACTACTAATCTGTATTGTATACTTCTAGCCTAGACATATGTAGAGTGAGTGCAAAGGTCACAACTACTACTTTGCATAAAGAGGGCTCACTTCAGGAAATAATCTGACACATCCTGGTAATGCTGTAGACTTGGAATCTTGGGCTGAATTAGTTTCTTTACACAGCGACTCATGCCAACTGGAAGTGCCTTGATAGAACTGTCAAAGAAATGCGGGGAAAAAATGGGAGAAATGAATATTAAAAAGAAAAAAGAAAAAAAAAGATGTAAATAGTAATTATTGGAAAAGATGCAACATGTAGACATGTACATTTGCCACTGGGACTGACAAAATGATTGATGAGGTTACTACCCAACGTTTTTTGTTTTTCTCTCGAGAAGTTTTACTTAAATTGCATTATTTGGAATGTAAGTATCACCTTCAAGGTGTCAAATTTCACACAAACATACACGTAAAAACATAACATGTGTTATAAATAAATAATTCTGTGCAGCCAGTCAGTCACCAGTGCAATTCCTAAATGATTGATGAAATTCTACTTTTTCAGAGAAAAGACAATTTAAGATCAACTTTATACCCTTCCAACTACGAAATACAAAAGATACAGAAAAAGGTTCAAGGAGGATTAACATGTACAAGAAACATTTGGAAAATTTAACCAAATATTCTTCAGGGTTGAGGTTATTATAAGATTCCTTTTAATCAGAAACTTACTAATGTCTAAAGTCAATGAGTTTTGTCTCTTCGTTGTAGTTTACCATGACGCAACGTCTGATGCTGTTGATTTTGACCTGAGAAAGAACGAGAATACAACGGGCTCTCAAATCAAACTTAGCACATCAAATGATGAATGATAATATTCCACTGCACATTTAGAACAAAATTTTCACGTTTAAACAGAGAGGTGAAGAACAATGTATTATATGGACAAGTAATGGCATAAATTTTTATATACAAAAGGGACCCACGGGGAGTCAGACATTTTATTTAACCAAATAGGTTTTAATCAAAACCCAGCCTTGAGTTAGTAGTCTTTCAACTGAATACCCTGACCATAGGCATATGGTGAACTTTACAGAATTAAAAATCTTAAAAAATGATGTAAACATTAAACATTGACCTAATTTCGCTGAACACCTCCCATGATAAAGTAGTCAGCAATAATTACGAGCAACTTTTGTACAGATCCATTCATTTCTGTGAAAAAGGTGCTTTCTTTCTATTTTTGACCTGAAAGAACGACACGATGGCAAAAAGTCATTTGTGCCATCAGTCTTGTCCAGCCTTGATAATGCCACGAGTATGACGTGATGCAGCAGAAATACTGACGAAAAAACATTCCAGTTTTTCTTCAACTGTATTTTATTTTTTTTACGAAAATATATGTCCTCACCTCGTTAACGTCAATCGGTGGAAACATATTTTGGAACATGGTAGCCATCAGCTTGAGATGCAGACTGGTTCCTCCGAAATTATTGAGAACGAGAAGCGGAGGATGCAGGAACTGACCGGCGTACATGCTCTGTTTCTTTATGGAGGATGCGATGTCCTTTGCCAGTGAGAACTTTGAGATCAAAAACAAACGACAGAGATGAGTTCTCTGCTTCATATAGTGGATACTTTCACAATCCATATTAATATTGAGAGTCACAATAACTGATCACTTTTATAAATTAAAGAATTCAGTCAAATACACATTTTCATTGATAGGTTACTTTTACATGCATACATAGCAACTGGATTTGGCAAGATGGGAGATGAAGATGGAATCAATCATGCATTATATCAATATTATCACAATCCATAAATATTATAGATCACATATAATTCACAGACTGCTTTGATATCGAAGGGATAGTCTGGTAGCAGGATATCTGTTTTCATTAATACGTAACTGCCACATCCAGACACCAATTTAAAAGTTTGTTAAGATACAGTGTATAACTTTTTAAAAGTTTTGTGTATTAATGTTGTGAAGGCTTCTGGCAACAGAAGAGTGAGTGACATCAACAGAATGACAGATGTTTGGTTTCATTATAGCCTGCTACCATTTTCAGATTCGACTAATGCACCTCGGAGTTGTCATCCTGCTAAGGAACAGAGAATAACTAACCTCTGTGATTCTGAAAGTCATGGTTGGTCCTCTTGACAACCTCATCACTCTCTGAAAGAATATAAACAAAGGTATATTGAACATTCTTACCATGTGTATTGGGCAATACAGTATCTACGTAAGCCATATACCGGAATAGACACACACCCTGCCCATTGCACATATTCTCTATATGATAAGATCCATTGTTGAGAGGATTAACGCTACAGTATCTACTGACAAAACATGTAAGCCAATGTACCCTGTCACCGACCTAATGCCAGTTTCTCTTGACCAACTGAGGATAACTCCCTTGAAAAAAACATCAGGGTGGCATCCATGATATTGAATGCAAGCTAGATCAGAGCTCAGACGATCTGTTGCTTTCCTTGTTTTTTGCTGTAATTTTTTGGGTCTCTTTCTTTGGAGTACACATGACTCTGTCATCGATAAGTTTGGACCCCGTCATGACAGAAAGAAAGGTTCTCCACCAATTGGAAAACAGGTTAGACCCAGATCTGATATTATCTTTTTCAACTCAGCTCCAGAGAATCGATTTAGTTCTTAATGGTCTATAACCCTGTAAACTATTAGAGGACAAGGTTTTCCATGCAGAAACTGTGCATCACACCACCCTAGCTCCGAAATCTTTCCCACCAGATCAGCCTACTGGAAACAGACTGCCGCCCTCTTTAAGTAACTACCATCATCAGCAACAGGAAGTTAAGAAACTTGACCTAAATTGATACTATCAATGGCTCACAAAGTTTTCAGTTGTAGAAAGTTGTTTTAGTTTTCATGATCAATATTTATGATATAGATTTACACTGAGCCTGGCTAAAGTGATAGCAGAAGTTCTTGGTTTGAAAGATTTCGAAATGTTATCAGGCTAAACATTTTGTGTCAAGGAAAATAAATATGGACCAAAAACCAAAGAAAGAACTGAAGAATAATGATTGATAAGAATCAACAGATTAACATAATCACGTCCGAAACATTCTGTGCTCTGGAAGATAAACGCAACAAATCATCACTCTGCATGAAAAGGCGATAGTTTTCAGAAATGTTGATGAGTAAAAGCCACTTATCAATTTTTCTTCTGGTCAGCAATTGACAATAACAAAAGGCAAAGAAAGTTCACACCCAAATCCTGCGTGCTTCGGTATTTACATCAGCCATTCAATATAGTGGTTCAATTTGAGGCAGTGTTGATGATTATTGCTAAAAACTACAATAAAAACTTAAAAACTACAATTTACAGATAGTTCATCATCTCTGTCAAAACACTTGAGGTTAAAAAATGGGATATAACAGGTCATAAATATTTGACATTTACAGTACACATGCTTTTTGAAAGAAAAAACCCAAACGATATCATTTTCATATTGTTATATTAACTTACAAGATTGTTTCCCAAGTCTGTCTTTGAGAAAACAGAAAAGTAGTTGACTCCAAGAGGGCCTGCCACAGTCAAGAAATCCTTCAGTGAGTTGCTACCTTTTGCCTGCAAATGAACAAGCGAAAATGGTCTATGAACGAACATATCCCTGATTACGTCAAATGAAACAGGATAACCGGATTCTTTCACTCAAGGTCATAGGCTGTTCAAACTATGTACTGAAATTAGCTGCAATCTAAAGCAGCTTTAGGGTCATGATCAAGATTTGGCTTGTTCTAAGTAATAAGAGATGCATTGTGGGAGACTTTCTGTCCCTGCATATTTCTTTGTTACTATTAAATTTAGAAGCTCGTTTCTATATAACCTATGTGCATACTAAATGCAAACATTTTCCACTTACTTCTAAATCTCTAGCTGTGAATGGCTCAAAGACTCTTCTGAAATCCTTCATTAGTTGAAAAGACACTTTTCCAATCACACCTCTTGTGAAAACAAATGTATGGGGCACTTTAGCATAGTCTTCTTCTGGCTTTGCCTGGTTCCTTTTTGATAATTTGGAGGTCTTTCCCTGTAGATAAAAAAGAAGAAGAATGAAATACAGGCCTTGTGCTAAACAAGATAAATACAATCATTTCTAATTTCTTAACATCCCGTACTTATCAGTACTAGTAAATCATTCTGGACTATATAGATCAGCCTAGGCAGATGACAGTGATCTGGACCCGCAAGCTATATTGGTCAAGGCACCTCCTCCACCAGTGACAAAGCCAACAATATCAAGTCCTGAATTATCCTCCAACAGACAAACAAATGAGATTTTATGTCTGGACACAACCTATCCAACATAGATAATTTTTGCCTCTACTGGTCACTCTCTTAAAATAACAACACCCAATTAGTTTATGTACACACAAAACTTGTACGCAAACAAACTAAATATTGGATTTGATTAGCAGGTATTAGATAATGGAGGTTAGAGGACCCCTTTGGACTCCCAGAACGCCCAACAGGTCTGTACGCTCATGATACAGTAGTGCTGATGGTCTTAATTGATTAATCGCCAGGAGTCGCGATTACAATTTGGAAGTTTGATTAATTGCGCTCAAAAGTTGTGATAACTCGACTTCAAGCTAGCACCACTCATAATCTGCTTTTGAAAACTAGACTTAACTATCAAAAACAACACTAAAGCAGTTTGTCAGCAATATCGCAAAATTAAAGGTTTTCACAATGCTATACAAGCACTGTGCTGTGTTAAAATTTGCAAATTTCAAATTGTTCACAGTTTTTCTTTAGTAGATGTTTTAACATGATTTAGACATCACACGTTAAGACACGAACAAATAAGATGGAGAAAGATTTGTTTTGACTGTATTTCTGCAATGTAAAAATGACAGTGATGAAATCATGACTGTCACAGAAAAATCGCAGTAAACGCAAGAAGAGCTATGCAATTAAAGGACGACAAGGAAAGAGTTGACTATCAGCACTATGATACAGATGCATCTGTTATAACTGAACATTGAATTGCACCGTATAATTGTAGATCACCATTGCTCTGTCTCCATTAACTGCCCGTAACGTTTCAATGTCTGCTGTTAAAATTTTGGATGTAAATGAGGGCTAGGCCAATGTAATAACAGCTTAGTAGTACTAGCCTAGGCATAGTACTGTAGTACATTAGTCCTACTAGTAGCATGGACACTTCGAAGTTCGGACACCTAAGCCTTAAAATACCCCAAAACTATATCTTCTGGTATAAATCACCTGAAAATATACTTGATATGGTGGGAGAAGTGTGTTATATTACGATACACGGCCAAACTTTCTTTCCTGCAAACTGTTTTCACGTTGTATTCCAAGAGGATTCTTCGTGATTGTGGAACTGGTATTTCTTTGCTAGGGTATTGCGAAGTTTGGACACTCGGTCCCACAGTGTGGCGCTGGTGATAAAATTGGTGGCGCAGTTGCTCTTTCAGTAATTATAACAGACTTCATATATCTCCGTCATTTTATTGACAAATATG
>JAIPMN010016766.1:0-10844 GCA_020650975.1 Apostichopus californicus
TCAGTAGAGATGTGATAAATATTTCACAGTATTTTACATAGCTTACAGCTTTTAGGGTGTACAATAATTGTAGTGGCCACAGACATATCAGTAGAGATGTGATAAATATTTCACAGGTTTTTATATAGCTTACAGCCTTTCAGGGTGTACAATATTTGTAGTGGCCACAAACATCGGTAGAGCTGTGGTACATATTTCACAGTATTTTATATAGCTTGCAGACTTTCAGGGTGTACAATATTTGAAATATAAATGGGAAATAAAACTCAACAGAAGATTGTTGGTTCAAGGTTGGTTACAATGTATTAGCAGGCTAGCAAGCTTCCAGAATTACAGAATAAGACAAGTCTCACAAAAAGAGGTTTTCATAACATTCATTGCTAAAAACAAATCCATCCCCATAACTCTGATTGCATAAAATGAACATTTAGCCCCTCCCCCCGGCACCCCCAAAAAAGGGTCTTCTAGCGGCCACAACACGTATCTAAGAGACTTGTGCAGATATTTTACACAACTATCTCTTTGACCACTTTTACCTAAATGCTTGATTGATAAAGAACCGAATAATCCAACGAAGTCCAATGAAATCAAGTATGTACACTACATGTACAGTAGTAAACTGTACACAAAACTGGCAGGTATATATACGGACGGATGTTTGTATGTATGTAGGCTATGCTACGCACACACTGATGACACATGTACATGTATGGATGCCTTACTAGTCTACAAGACCATGAATATGCTAGTTTACATTCAAACTCAACATAACATGAGGGGCATTCTACTATATTTAAGAGGTGATATTTAATAACAAATCACATTTCATCAGGTTCTTGGCTCATGTCATACAAATAACTGTTGTGATGTTGTTAGCTTTATATAATGTTCATGTGCCTATCAAACAAAGAAGATGAGCAGGAAAACATGCACTTGGAATATTTTATCATATTTTCTCCTAATTGTAAATATGACAGGGTTTTTGTTTTTTGCATCCTTAAAAGAGTTTAGATGGAATAACAGTCATCTATCCATCTTTGTTCTTTGAGATGAGCTCAACACCATCTTGATCTGATCCATGTAATTACTGTTGCAGCTGTGTACTGTCGACTTCCTTTGACGAGGTTGTGTACTCTACGTGTACTGTGCAAGGGAGACGTTGACAGTGATGAGAATGAATGTTAGCACTGTTAATGATTAAACTATTCAGCGCACAGACTCACCTGGGTTTATATGTATGGTAGCTTATGAGATTATGTTCAAAGAACAGCTCAAAAGTCACAAATTGGATGCAGGGCATGATGTAGTATGTACAGTATGCTCAGTCTGTGCCAGTCTTTCAATAGCTTTGATGAGATTTCTGTAGATTCATAAGTATTGAAGCAGTATACTACTTGGCTTGGAGTCCTATGTCGTAGGTGTGTGTGATTTTAGATGGCAGGTTATCGGAAACCTCATCTCATTATCGAAAACTACGTGAAGAAATACGATAGGTTGTGAAGTATTTTAAACGTCTGATTCTGGGTTGTTGAAGGTTAATGTTGGTAAGATTTAGTATTACTGTGCTGCACAATTCTGTACAGAGTATTTTGGAATATTAAGGCTTACTACTGCAAATACGTGCTCTCTGATAAAGGACTTACTGAATAAATGAATTAAAAATGTCAAAAAGTGATTTGGTACTCCTAGAATTTTTGTGAGGTTATACTGACATTAAACAGGTTGCATTAGCTTATTATTTTATAAAATATTCTACCTTATGGAGAAATAAATCTATGAAAATGAAGGACAATTATTGCATAAATGTCCTACAAAGTGTTCTAAGTTAGAAATTGTAATTCATAGAATTTTAATAAACTATACCTATGGACTGTAATAATCAGTTTTCATCAGCAATAACCTCACTGACCTGTCTACAGAAAACTAACATACAGTACTCTTGCTATATAATATATATGTGACTGTATCCTATACCTGCACATAACTGTACATGCATGATTCCACTACATAGACTACTAGCTTGCAGCCAAGTGTAACCTTCATCATATCATATTCTAGTTATAAAATTCATTATCGTGGGACTATATGGTGTCATATATTCTCGGTTATGCAGCTGGTTAAAAGTTACATCCGACTGCCTATCTTCTAAATGACCTTGTTTTGTTCTAAGTTCAATATTAATTAGCAGGATTTGTTCTGTCCTATTGTTTTGATCTCTCTGCAGTTGTTTAGTCTAAATATTGTGTTTGTCTTTCTCCCATTACACATTGCTTCAATACATACATGCCAAGTTGCAGGTTGGATTGCCTACGGAACACACACAAGTTTGTGTTAATCTCACTAAGTCTAAACCTCTTCATCTTTTGATAACATCAGTTTTGGAGTTTAATTTTCTGGAAATTCCTTGAAGCACATTGTTGCTGATACTTATTGAAAAGTGTTCACTGTAATAAAATGCCCCTTTTAGTAGCGTTTGTACCATTTGATATGTATTATGGATTATTGTGGAGGTAAAACGTGTAATTAATTGTAAATTTTCTGAAGAATTCTTGACTTGGGATAGACTGTTTTGGCTCCCAAGTGTTAAGTCAGGGAATTGACAAACATGGATACCTCTGCATTTTGCAGTCTATGGATCAAACAACTCAAGATCCAGGTCCAGTATGAAGAATGGACAGTAATTGAGAGATTGTTACCTTTATGCTTGACCATGTACTGCAGTACAATTTGATGATTGCTGACCTAGTCAATAATATGCATTGCTTCACACAAACCATGATTTCTGCTCTCAGTAAAATATACCATGTAAATCAAACCAGAACTTAACAACTGCACCTCAAAATATCTCAATACGTAGTATGCTATATAGATTTTCTACTAGTCTTTTTAATATCTTACTTTAACGTGTTTGAAATCAATGTAAACATTTTGTGAGAAAATGTAATTAAAATTGGCAGTTTTTCTCTCTGACTGTGGAAGATGATATTTAGTTTCTCCCTGAACTAATTTGGGGAATGGAAAAATGAGAAGATCAGAAGGTATGGCATACTTAAAAATAAACTCTAAGAAAAACATAGGCAAACACATTCATCTAATCGCAAAGCTCATTATTCAAATTATAAAAAAAGGCAATATACAAATGTTATAAGACAAAATCTTGGAAGGATTCGATGATAAGTTATATGTACAGCTGCACTCTTACTTGATATTTCAATTTAAGCTTTTGATACCATTGACCACCACATTCTTCTACAAAAACTTACTTGTTACGGTGTACGTGGAACAACTTTAAATTGGTTCCAGATTTACTTCATGGATTGTTATCACCTTGTGTCCTATAATTTTATTACCTCATCACACATTTCCTGCAACATTGACATTCCACAAGAGTCCATGTTAGGACCATTACTTTTTTATTATGTTTTATATGATATTTATGATTTATAAGTCTTCTTATAAGGTTTCCTTGATTATATTTGCTAATGAAACTTCTGTTCTTATCCAACATAAACATTTAGATAAAGTTCTTCAAAATATTAGTAATGAAATCCTCAAAATTCCTGACTGGCTAAAATCTAATAGATTGTCACTTAATATAGGGAATACAAAATTAATGGTGCTTGGCAACAGAATTTGTGATTAGACAAAATTCTTAGTAATACTTGGTGGAGTGTGAATTAAAACATCCAATTATATGCTAAATTTTTAGGATTGTATATATATTGATTAATGACTTAACTGGAAAAACACATTTTTATCATCGGCAAACTGTTGCAGGAATAGCAAGTAGTGCAATTAATAGGATGATACTATGTTTACCTAAACTCACTTTACTAACAATTCATAATGCACTCGTTTTTGCCCAATAATTTAAACTACAATCCTTGTGTGGTGTAATGCCCATATATGTCAACAGTTGATAGCTTATATCCAGAAAATGACAGAAACATTTGTATTGTTTCATATACTATACATTTTGCACCCCTTGTCAGAAACTTAAAATTTACTTTGTTCCTTGCTTACTTGTCTCCCCACAACCTTAGCACTCTTGTTCTACCGTGTCTAGAATGAACTGGTAACCTTTTAATATTGTGCACCCTCTAATGCGGCCCTCCCAGTCAATGCGGTTCCTTCTTATGCTACATTATTGTGGAAAACACGCACACACACAAAATATGTGAGCCTCTGCACTCTGGGTGGTAGAATAAGAAGGAAGGGCATTGACCGAAGAGGTCTGGACATACATAGAGGACGGACAGTGTTTTTCTTTGTAAGGGATCAAACTCGAAAAGTTCTCTTATTCTAGTCCTGCTGACTCAGTGTTATATATGACTATGTATTACAAATTGAAAATCATTGTAATTTAATGGAAGGAATAAAATAAATACATATCAGTGAATAATTTATGGGGGATCTCAACTTCAAACTGTATATGCAAAATAGGGACGTAGTCATACAATTGCAAAGATGTATGTTCTTATACTCAAGAACCATATTATGTTATAAGAGGCAAATATCAGAGCCTTATAAACTGCTACACAAACTTTGTACACTATATTATTACAGGCTGCATATATCAGTAGTGTATGTAGATAGCCATGCATGTTTATGTGTAAAATTTATTATTTTAGCACTTGGACTATATATCAGTGGCTATTATTATCAAGGTCGATAGAGACTGTCCATTCATTTGATGAATGACATTGTCCAAAATGAAAAGTGATATCTTTAATTTTGTCTGGCAGAATGCATAAGATCAACTTTATGTTGAAATCATTGGTGCATGAATGAAACAGAATTAATTGCACTACAGAGATTCAGCTATTTGTAAAAAGCTATATTTATGGAAGTATCTAAGAGAATATTGCCAAATTTTCAGCTTTGCATATTTGAGGTCATTCTCAGGTGACTTCCATGTGATGTCACACAAACATATTGAGTCTGTGTCCAGGCTCCTCAACCCATGGTCAGGTTGACATCAGATTGATCAAATCTTTTTCACAACTTGTGAAACATTGCATATATTGGAAGGTGGTTTCTGCTGATGTTAAAAGATTTTGTAATAGGTTGAGAACATCATTCGTATGCTTCCCTCTAAGCCCCCCTCCACCCTTGTTCTCCCCCAGCCCCCCTCCCCCCAAGGTGAGAGGAACAAGTGTTTATAATATATGAAATTGAAATAGTACATTGTTGTGTGGTTCCTAATACACTTACTTCAATACTGGTATAGGTATTGATGATGATGTAAATCATATCTTCTGGATGTTGTATGCTTTGATGATTACTGTAGTCCCCTGCTCAGTGTGCAGAATATAATGAAAGAGTCAACATCATACATTGTAACAATAATTACGCTGTTTGTGAATGACATAGTATATATTAACAAGAAATGTTTTGTCCTTTTATTAGCATTTTGGCTAAGATGGTTTACAAACATGATTTATGAATGCTGAGAGTAAGTACGTATTATCTAATTAAAGATTCTGACAAATGTTGTCCCTCAGATTGTACAAAATCCCATGACAACAATATTTTTGTTATTAATTTGAAGCATGAAGTTTATGTTCTCAAAGTGTCTTGGATAATATAATTATAACAAGTTACCTACACCCATCGTAGAATGGAGTGTTAAAATAAGGAATCAAATTATACATATGTTGGATGCTTAAAAATTAAACTGAAATGTGACATATAAGCAAAATTTCTGATGATCACACAGCCGATTATACTTGGACAATAACCATGAAGACTGAACTGATAAAAGCCATTGTTAATATTCAAATGTGAATCATTTGATATTTATATTTCATTACCAAGATGATATCATGAGAGGAAGCTCATTATGAATACTATATATGTGCATGTACAGTGTATTATGTATGTGTATGTGTGTGGAAATCTTACAGTGTATCATCAGTAGATTGCTCAGCTCACAGCTGTCATGTGTGGATCAATCAAAAAGGGAGTCTAGAAATTTGTAAGTGTCTTTCCTTTTTCCCCAAGGGTGGGCAATGCCATGAGTCAAGTGGCATCCAGGCAAGGGTTTCTCAAGATTGGATCATTGCAACAACTGTCAGTATCTCTGTATCTGTAGTACTTGTACTGTCTAGGGTAAAAGACAGAATTATTCACTACATTGCTACTACAATGGTATTTGAAGAAGTTTACATAGCAAGGCCTACTGTCAATACTATCATTTGATTTGTGAAACAGTCAATAATTAAGTAGGGATAGAGCAATGGTGAGAAAAAACAAATACAAAAACAAAAAAACAAAAAAAGGTTGTAGATTGATTCTTCTGACATGGATCTCACCTGTCTGCAATCAACACAAACTCTTCTATCTATGTAATGTAAAACAATAAGTAACATTTCAGCACTTCCCCAGGCTACTTCCTCTGACCCACTTCCTGGTTTTCTCTGGTTCCTTTTCCTCCCAAATCTATCATCCATGTTTTAGTAAACCACCCACAATTTTTGTGGAGCTTTCACTACTCCCATGGTTTGGATTCCCAGTAGTCAAAGTGGGGGTCTCCACCCTGGCCTAGGGCCACCAAAAAACTTTTTGGAGTGTTGCCAAAAAAACTGATAACAAAGAAATTGCTGGTATTTGTGGGGAAAAGTCGACAAATATTAATATGCAATACATTGCTTTAAGAGTTGCGTCACTCAGCAAAAAACGTTGGAATATGAGGGTTATAGATGCAAATGCTTTGATTATTGTTGTCTGCATGTGCTTGCCCGATTTTACTAACATAACTACAGTTGTTGTTGTCTGCAAAGAAAGCTATTTGTTTTTGTTAGATGGACAAATTTTGTGAATAATTGCACATATTGTTGTGTTTACAGCAAGATAATGTATGCTTGATGTCATGTTGGCATTTTTATTACCTGTAAAAATTATCAACTTTGAAGAGAAAAAAACATTTTAGCATTAATTCATCTGTTTTACCAAATATGCTTTATGTAACAACTTTACAATATCACCCTACATAAACTGGATTCCTTGTATCATAACTTTGCTATATTAGAACTAGACTATTGCAGTGGCAGAGCTAGGGGTATTGGTCAGGGGTATTGGTCATCGCCATTTTGTCAGAAAATTACACCAACAAAATGTGACAAATGTCAATAGGTAGATGAGAGCGCAATAAAAAAGTCAATAATCGCGAATAAGTAAAAAGTGGTAAAAAGCTGAAAAGGGCGCCAGCAGTCCATTTGAGTCCGTCAGGGGGGGCATCCGCCCCCCCTGACTGTATGGACGCTCCGCCACTGGACTATTGTACATACAGTAGTCTGTTATATGCTGCAGTGGACAGAAGTTCATAGCATTAACTACGCACACAAACTGAAGAAAGAACACATGGCAAATACACATGTAACAAAACTGCCTAATATTCCATCAATAACAAACATGGTATTATGAGTAAAATCATACATGTGACAATTAAATTTTGAAGAAGAAACTGCAAGGTCTTGTATGTACATCCTACACGAATTACATGAACTTGAATTTGTTTGTTAAGGGTCCAGACTCGAAAAGTTTCTACTTACTTCTGGTTCCTCCACTTCCATTATAGCATATTTTGTACTTTGGTTATTGTTATTTCATCATAGTTTGAGTAAATTACTCATTGACTCTGTTACTGTTTATATGGAAAGTGGAAAATAAACTTGAAACTTAAAACTACAGTACTAAGTAAATTGTGTATGTACATCCAACACGAACTACTAGATATTGTGTATGTACATCCTACATGAACTACAGTACTAGGTATTTTGTATACATGTACATTCTACCGTACATGAACTACTAGGTATTGTGTACATGTACATCCTACATGAACTACAGTACTAGGTATTTGTATACTGTACATGTACAGTACATCCTACATGAACTACTAGGTATTGTGTACATGTACATCCTACATGAACTACAGTACTAGGTATTTGTATGTACATCCTGCGTGAACTACTAGGTACAGTATTGTGTACATCCTACACAAATTACTAGGTATTGTCTTTGTACATCCTACTGTACATGTACTACAGTACTAGGTATTTTGTATACATGTACATTCTACATGAACTAAGTAGATATTGTGTACATGTACATCCTACATGAACTACAGTACTAGGTATAATTGTGTATGTACATCCTACATGAACTACTAGGTATTGTGTACATGTACATCCTACATGAACTACAGTACTAGGTATAATTGTGTATGTACATCCTACATGAACTACTAGGTATTGTGTATGTACATCCAACACGAACTAGTAGGTATTGTGTATACATACATTCTACATGAACTCTTACTAGGTATTTTGTATACATGTACATTCTACATGAACTACAAGGTACTGTGTATGTACATCCTACATGAACTACTAGGTATATTGTGTGTACATCCTATAGGAACTATTAAGTCTTCTATATATCCTACATAAATTGAGATGATACTAGCTGGATACTTTAGTGTTGCAAATAAGTAAAAATGTACAACTAACGATGCCCTCCAGAACTACAACAAATACTTGAAACAGTACCTTGTTGTGGCCTCCACCATTTCTCCTTTCAGTGTCTGTGATGATGATTTGTCAAATTGACCAAATAGTTTGGTTTTTCAAATAGCACAGTACATACAGCTCTAGTGATGGATGAAGAACTGTCTGAAATTATTCATGTACTTGGCACAGTGAGAACATAATTTATTGATAATAAAAGATTAATGTATGCAGGAGCTATACGACTGATACAATAGTGTAAGCTGCACCACATCATGGCCAAGCATAAATGTGTTACACTGATTAAAACTGTGCACATGTGGTACTGTAGATAGAAGCTTGAATTAGCTCTGAACCTGTATGTTTTATTAATAATTTATGTGTTTAAATAACATGTATGTCTTTAATTAGCCCTGAACCTGTATGTTTTATTTATAATTTATGTCTGTAACTATAACAGGTTAATTTATGTCTTTAATTAACCTGTTTGTCTCTTACTAGCCCTGAACCTGTATTGACTAAAAATATGTATTGAATGCTTGACTTACAACTACTGATGATATGGAAATCTGTAAAGGTGGATACTTATTAAATTAGCAAACACCTTGAGATGTGCATGAAGGTGTTTGGTGGGTTTGAAGGATAAGAAACACAAAATGGTGAAGTGACAAATTTGTGAAATGGTGTTGTGTTAATAGTTTATTTGTTTGTGCTTTAAAATCAAGAAGTTATTAGCCATGAAGCTTAGCACTATCTGTACCAAGAAGCACACAAGGCCGAGACGTCTTCCCAGCTCCACTTCTTCCTGTTTGCTGCTGCTGTCCTGGCTTCGTTCCAACTATTCCAGCCTGCTCTCCTCTCTTTCTCTACTGTCCTCCGCCATGTTGTTTTAGGCCTTCCTCTTGCTCTTGAACCTTCTGGGGTCCATCCCAGGGCTATGTAGTTGTTGTCTGCCCTGTATTTTCGCAGCACATGTCCTAGCCAGTTCCATCTTCTCCTCCTGATATCATTACTTATCCTGTTAAATTTGGTCACTCTCTCCATCTCTCTCATAACTGATGGTCTGTGGGTATCTTAGTATTTTCTTCAGGCATTTATACTGGAAGTTATCTTGTTTCTTTCCTTCTAATTGAGTAATCATCCATGCCTCACATCCACATAGCAGTACTGATCTTACAAGGGTTTTGCATAGGGTGATTTTAGTTTGTCTCCTGTTTCTTTGGTGCCAAATTCTAGTCAGGTTCCAGAATGTTGCCGTAGCTTTCCCCAGCCTGCATTTAATATCTTCTGTTGCACCTCCAATTTGATTAACATTTGCACCAGTGTACAGTAGGTAAATTCAGCAACATCCCCAATCTCCACATCATTGACCCGCTAACTTCTGCTCATTCTGTGTATTTAACCTCATCATCTTGCATTTACCAACATTTACTTTCAATCCAACCCTTGCTGCCTCATTCACCACTGTATTAGTCTTCCTCTGATCAACATGATCAAAATTTAGAAGATAACAATGCTATATCATCAGCAAAATCTAAGTCTTCTAAAACATTGTTAAAATTCCACCTTATTCCATCTCTCTCTGCCCCAGTAACATTTCTCATTATCCAGTCGATGACCAAAAGGAATAAAAACCCTGACATTACACATCCTTGTCGGACACCAGATGTGATGTGGAACCAGTCAGTTAGCTCGCCTTCATCTAACACTGCACAGCTGAATGCATTGTACATGTCCTTTAAAATCTTAATTACTTTTTCTGAAATGCTGTAATTCTTTATTATTTGCCGTAGGCTTGGTCTATGTACAGAGTCAAATGCCTTTTCAAAGTCAATAAAATGAAGGTATAGAGATGATCTCCACTCACATGACTGTTCCACAATATTCCTTAAAAGCATTGGAGACTCACCCCAAACCGCGTGCGGCAATATGAAAAAGTTAACTTTTCATTGCTTGCAAGTGAGTTTTGTTCGTGTCGCTACAAAATGCAGACAGTACAGTAATGAAACGTGATACCTTGTTATCTTTAGCTGGACCTGAGATGTCCATCGCTGTATTGTTTGTACACTGTGCTGTAGGTATTGACTGCAGCTGTATGCACTGACTGTACACTAGTGTCTAATTACCGATGGTAGCAAGCTGTGTGTGTATTTTCTGGGATCGATGGTGGTGTCTAACACTTCTGTTACACCTCATTTGAAACTAGGTCAGATTACCGGCATTAGACGTTTCTTTTTGCGCGAGTCTTTACACCCTTTAAGATGATGATTTGCTTGGTTGTTCCTCTACCTATTCTCAACCTGGCCTGTTCTTTCCTGAGCCATGAAGCACCGT
>JAIPMN010016770.1:2388-15955 GCA_020650975.1 Apostichopus californicus
TACCCCCCCCCCCCCTCCCCCAAACAAATACACACCTGTACACTAAAGAAGCAAATTGCCGATGTTATGCATGTGTTATATAACTACACAGGCTTAGGAATTGGGCACTTCAACCCAAGGTCACCTCTTTGACCTTGGGCCGATATCTTTTAGCATACGTGACTCCTCACGTGACTCTCATCAGCTCTGTTGGTATATATACGAGGTGACACTATGGTGATGTTTCTTGAAAACCCGGTCACCGTTACCTTTCAATGGGGTACAGTATAACACAACCGTAATGTCAATATTAGTCTTAAAAATTACGCACGTATGTATGGACATCAATTGAACATGTTGACTTTGGTTCGATGAAGTTGTTTAAAACTCCTTTTTAGCAAAGATAAACCTTATCATTTTCCATGTATATTAGCTATCTATTATTGCAATAGTTATGTTGAACGAGAAGAGAAAATAGTATAGGCCGGTCACTCTTAGAACCAAGGGCGTAGGAACCGGGGGCTGGGGGCGCCAGCCCCCCAGTGAAAAATATGGTGGGGCTGAAGTATCATTCCGCCCCCCTCCCCCCGCTTCGCAAGTCAGAAAACCCCTTTTTCATTTCCAAATGAGAATCAAATGTCATTTGGAGCACCAAATTGCATCTAAGTCCAGGTGAAAATGCAAAATTATTTACAAAATGGAGTGGGTGTTGAAGTGTGCTATATTGCACCAAATTGCATCTGAGGCCACCTGGAAATGCAAAAACCTTAGACCCCTCCCCCAGGCCGGCCATCAGTCTTCAGCCCCCCCCCCCCCCACTCAAAAGTACCTTCCTACGCCACTGCTTAGAACGGAACACTTCCAACAAACAATCGATTAACGTCCAACAAACAATCGATTGGGGCACACTCATGTGAAGTATCTTTCAACCAATCAAGAGGGCGGGTCACACACACGTGGTGTACCTTTCAACCAATCATTGATTATCACGTTCAACTCCTCAAGAATCATGGACCGTAGTAAAGATGTCATTTTAATGTAACATGACCTCCTTTGCAACACACACACAAGATTCAACACAAGAACTAATGACAAATTATTTTCATGTATAAAAGGTGCAATCGTGAGTGCGGGATTAAGGCTTATATTAGTCACCAATAGCTTCCCCCCCCCTCCCCCTCCCCCTCCCCAACGCACCTCTGGTGTATATTTGTGTAGAGAGTATATTTACGTCACATTCAAGAACAAATGTATTCAGCTTCATCAAAATGCTCCTTTTTTTGTAGGAAAATAGTTGTTTTAAAATCGTATTCCTCTGTTAGTACAAAAAAATACCCCGTTCTTTCGAAAGAAACGCAACGAGATCATCAAATTAAATTCCACGAGGTTTCGTATCGCCTTCTGTTGCCAGATACATTAATATATTTCCATAATTTTTGAAAAATTGTTATCTTTGCAATGAAACATGCTACGAGATGTCGTTTTGGACATAATGTTACGATTAAAATTTGACTACAGCACAAAATGTATGACGCAAGCAACTGAGATTGGTAATGATATGTAATTGTATAGCTGGTCAGCCTTGTATAACTGTCAATTGACGAATTATATAGTAAAAATGTATGAGGAACAAGTTTGAGCGAAGAACACAAAATCAGAAATCAGAAACAACACTCACGAAAATATTAAAGAACATCTATAGGTTTTAAAACATAGTCTTCCTGATGTCATCTCTTAAAAATTGTTAAATTCTCTGTTTTGCATAATATATGAAAGCATTTGAATAGCCTTATGACAGGGTTGTCCAACCTACGGCCCGCGGGCCACAGTCCGGCCCGCCACAGGGTTGCGTCCGGCCCGCCAGAGATGCTCTACGGTGCGAAATTTTGGTGAGCAGATTTATTGATAACAATTTGAAGCTATATAATCAATCATTCGAACCTTCTGGGTCCAAAAAACTGCATACAGGTCAGTTTGTGTGACACTCTCTCAGCGGAGGGGGTGGGGGGGGGGGCGGCTTGACTTTATCATCTGTTTTATCAGGAAGGAAAATAAATCAGTGCGCGCAGTGGAGCGTAGTGTTCATGCGCCACTCCTTCATCATAATCATTCCATGTGGCCCTCCTCTGCAAAAGGTTGGACATTCCTGCCTTATGACTATTGCACCTACAGTTTGGGCCTTATTAGGTCATCCTCACTGGCAATGTTTATGTTTTATATGAAGATGATAATATAAATTGGTTATTTGGAAGTTTTCTTATTGACTATACAAAGTCAAATCACTCACATGAACGACCGTCGCATTTCGAAGGATGATAACACCGCCGCCAGCACCAGGAAATTCTCCTCCTCCGGCACTACCGAAATCCATTGGTTCCACAACTGAACCATATGGAATGGAATCTTGCCTGGATAGGAAAACTCCCGCAGCATGGCCACCTCGGCCGCCGTAACTTCCTGAAAATAGCAGGCTCATATTGCTAACAAACTTATTAATTATTTATATTTAAGATAAATATATACCTCACTGTTATACTCTAATTCTGATTAAGAGTAGGTAATTATTTTGAAGTCATTTCTCATATCCTGGTTGGTAACTATATTTTATCTACAAACTAGATAAAGGTAATCAAATTACAGTCTATAGTTCACGATGAAAAGTTAAACAAAAAACAAACAAAAGACAAACAAACATATAACGTAAATGAATACATACAAATTGTATAATCATTTGATTATCTGTGGTTTTGTGATTACACATTTCATGCGCCGAGCATGAGTCACTTGCATTCACCGTTATTATCAAATGGGGTCACTGAAGGCACACGCGGGTTCAGGGAGGTGATGGTCTTCTGTAATTCTGTGGCATTAAAACTCTACTACAAACACTATTTTGCTCACAATTGACATAAATTAGTGGGGTAATGGAATACTGCTGGCGCGCGCATTTTGACCAATGTATTCCAATGCACCGCTATTAAGTCTGTAAACAATACCGTATCTATACCGATGCTTGTCTCCCTGTATGGGGGCTTCGAGAACCAGGGTGGGGGAGAGGGGGGCTCTTTTTTTGTACTCTTTACATATATTCCGTATTTTCATATCCCCCTCCGCATTATATCGGGAACGAAATATGACCCGGACCATGGTGCTGGACCATATTTTTATGATATTGCTAGTAATTTCAAAATAGCAAATGCTTAGATGCAACCTACAAGGCCTGGTTTGTGCCATTTCCAGCAATCTGGGAGGCATTTTCGGCCAAACTTTTTCTACGCTTCGCGCAAACTTATGGTGGCGCTACGCTTAGATAGTTTGCCCACAGACTTCGCCCCTCCCATGGCAAATTCCTCGCTACGCGCCTGCTTAGGTTACTAAATCAAGTACCGCACTGTTCCCCCTTGCTCGTCGACCACGACCCCGTCACTTACACCCCTCATCCATACCTTTACATTAGCCATACTTGAGATCAGAAACTTTGATCGAGCCAACTTTCAAGGGAATAATTTCCCCCTTTCAAAGGTGTGTGTGTGGGGGGGGGGGGGTTGGCAGGCAAGGGTACGTTTAATTAATAAGAATTAATAATTATAATTTCACATTTGTATATATAGCGCCTTTCCCAAAGGCTCGAAGCGCTTTACAAATGTTACCCCGGTCAACGATAACCTGTCAAACATGGAGACAATCCCTCCACATGGCAACTTAACAGCGCCCAGCTGACAGTTTAATCTCACAGGTCCCCTTTTAACCCCTGGGTGAAGAGAGGCAATGGAGATAACGTGCCTTGCCCATGGACACAACGTAATGAGCTGGCCAGGACACGAACCTGCAATCCTTAGATCACAAGTCCACTGCCTTAACCACTTGACCACAACGCTCCCCGTTCCTGTCCGTCGTGCATTTGTTTCAACTAGGGATGCATGGTAATGCTAAATCATTCATCATGACCCTTTGTATTAGCACAATGAGTCCCAGCCCATCAGATATAATCAATTCTCTTGCATGTCGCATACCTCACAATGCGTCAAATCCTTTCTAAATATTTCTTCTGAAATATGTTCTGTTACTTTGAAATATCGATTCAGTTGAACTTTTTACGTAAAATATAGTCTTAATGTTCAATATCTAATCCAGGCCAACTTATAGCATCTATAAACTAACATTCTTCTGGTGAAGGCCTCAGTGTCCATCGGAAAGCTTCCTACGCCATTATTGGTTCAACGAAATATGCTGGAAACTGTCTTTTACAACTTGTGCTTGAAAACCAATTCCTCGCGGCATTTTGTATCTCGAGGATATTATTGAGTTTTTACGTTTGATAACCTTTTGTTGTAAAAGCATCTGGCAACCGATGTCGCAAGGTGAAATTGACGTCATCGGGGCAATTTGACGAAAAATGTCTTTCTTTTTGTTTTATATAACGTTCAAATTATTTATGCACAGAGTAAAAAAATATTTCTCAAAAATGAAAATTACAGTTTGATGAAATCTAAATACAGAGAACTCTTATACACAGATAAGCAAACAATCCAAATGTGTCGCATTTTAAGAATGAAAACATCGAGAAGAAGATTATAAATATGATATGATAACTTTTGCAGAACCTAGCTGATATTCATAAGAGCATCGCATACCACTTATTGTGATCCATCTCTGAATGGAAGAGGTGGGGGAAGGTGAGGGGGGGGGGTTATAGCCACTCAAAAAGGGTACATTCAATAAGCCATATCTTAATGTAGGGACAAGATATTGAGATAGGACGTTTACCTAATATTGGTACATTGTCTGGCTTCCGGAATCGCTTTAATTCGTACTGCGTTCGTAACCCGAGCTACGGAAACGTCAACGTGTCATTAAGATAAGAATATATTTCCCCAATAAGTTGATATTTTTCAGAAAAATGTTCAGATAGCAAGATTATATCTTGTCCAAAACAAAAAGCGAGGAAAAGATGATTTGTTTACTCGTCACTCAAGAATTTTCTGGGGAAAGGTAAAATTGCTGACTTATTTCCAAGTTTGTAATTTAACAATGTTTTGAAAAATGTTAACATGACAACATATTATACGTCAACATTTCAAAAACTTCATGCGAAATATTACAAATGTTGACATCTTTCCAATTGTATTATTTGACAGTTTTCAAAAAACTGTTGAAATTACAACTTTTAACTATACTCAACATTTAAACAACATTTCTGCAAAATGTCAACTTATTAAGGTTATATATTCTCACTATGGTGGCACTTTTAAGCTGCTGTACCAAGCTGACCAGACCCTTAGATATTGGACAAGCTGGTGAACTGCATGATATGAATTAACTTACCTAGATGAAGAATGTGGAATAGTTGGCTCTCTCAGATATGTGACACTGATTATCGCAGAAAATCTGGTGAATGCTATACGAAACAGCCATGAAATGTCAACTCGATGTCAGTAAGAACCCCCTCCCCACCCAACCCCCTCCCCATCCTACCACCCCCATCATCTAGCAAATGATATCGTCAACGAGACCAGACAAAACACAACGGAATGATGAAATGCAATTAGCTGGGCTGAAAATATCAAATTGTAGACAAAACTTTGTTCTTTTAGCAAATATGAAATAAATCCGTATAAAAGTTACCTCCAGATCCGTTAACGCTTCCTGCACCTGGATCAACTTCGGGGAGATTACCACGTCCCTCGCCGATGAGCTTTCCCGTGGAGAAGACTACGAGGTCCTCGACGGACAGTTCAACCAGTGGTGCCAATTTTGGAACTACCAGCGTCCCTCTAACTTCTAAACGTTTCAAAGACGGTATCTGGGCTTCCAGGATACATACCGTATTCTCGTCTATAGCTACTGTGCAGTTAGACTCGAAAAGTGGACATTCGGCGTGAGCAACTGGTGGTATTGTCGACAAAAGCACCAAATACAGGTAAAATGGTAGCCAGAGCTGAAAATTTGGAATGGATTGTAATGCCATCCCAGCATGCAGCGATCTCGCCCCAGGAACTCCTTCTTTTTTTCTTTGCTTTCTAGAATTATAATTTACTTACGTCTGCTCGTTATCCAGTAACAAAAACAAAACAAAATATTAAATACGAAAAGCAAAGTCTTTATAATTGCTATGATATAATAAAGTTTATATTTTACGCTGTTCGCTGATAGAGAACATTAAGGCATGAACATTTCATGCAATATGAGCTTAAACTCATTATGCACTGGCATTTTAAACTGTTCGGGGGTGCATGTATGACAGAGGTTAGAGGTGATAGCCACTTTAATTAAAGTGTCTTAGCAAACAGTGTGTTGATTACCCTGTTAAATTCTAATAATGAATAAACAGTGTCGCTGTGATGAGGTCGTCTCTGGCATTATGTCATATAAAGTCTCTGGAAACGGATGTAAATATAACAAAGTTCGGAGGTAGTTGAAACGGTAAGTTGAATGTCAAATTCAACAATCAACGTAATCAGGGTAAGCTCAATAAATAACCCCGTTTCATAAATAAGACGTGCCAATTGGTTTGGCATAAAACTACCCTTTTTGTCTAATCTTTGTCATTAAAACAAAAAGACTGTTGTGGTATGTGCAAAGTGCGATAGTGTTGAAAAATTAATTACAATTGTAAGTTTAAAAGTACATTTTTATCTGATAATAAAGCATTCAAATACTGGAAAGTTGTGACTGAATGCCTAGAGGATCCATTTTATCACACGTTTTGCCGCGTCAAGTCAAAGTCACATGACCTACTGCCGCTAGAAATTTGTACTCCACTCCGCCTCCGCCTCCGCATTCGCCTTCGCCTCCACCTCTTACCGATATTTTGTCAAATGTATAAATACAGTCTTGGAATGATTGCTGCAACTCATTAAGTTGGCGGATTTTAATTTAATCAGTGTTGTCAGAAAGAGAATAATATGACGAGGAAAAATGACCACGTGACCCCTGGTCTTTCAGCAACCGCACTATTTATGTGTTATTGGATGAGCGCTTATTTTAAACGATTTTAGAGTCAGTTACACAGCATGCATGTTAAAAGAAATAACATAGAAAAATAATCAATTTCATATATAGTTTATAAGTTGGATAAAAAATCATAATGTCAATAAAACTGTGTAAATAAAATTGGATTGAGAAGGGATTAGGGGTAACGTACCCACTGGGTCCCCCTTTCTCCGCTGCACCTGCTGATAGGGTGGAAGCACAAGTTTTAGAGAAAAACTGGCAATAAGTCACTTTTTGATGGGAATGACGTTTGTTAGTCAAAATAGTGGCTACCCTGGGACCCTCTTCCACTATTTGAAATTATATAGATATGTTCACCATTCTGCCTTTAAGTTTCCTGCGTTGTATTGAAAGGCGTTCAATTTAAAGGGTGTGAAGACTCGCGCAAAAAGAAACGTCTAAAATGCCGGTAATCTGACCTTGTTTAGAATGAGGTGTTACAGAAGTGTTAGACACCACCATCGATCCCAGAAAATACACACACAGCTTGCTATCGTCGATTGGTAATTAGACACTAGTGTACAGTCAGTAAATACAGCTGCGGTCAATACCCACAGCACAGTGTACAAACGATACAGTGATGGACATCTCAGGTCCAGCTAAAGATAACAAGGTATCACGTTTCATTACTGTCTGCATTTTGTAGCGAAAAGAGAAAAACTTCACTTGCAAGCAACGGAAAGTTAACTTTTTAAAGATGGCGGCACGCTGTTCGGGGCGAGTCTTCAATGCCTTTAAGCGCATTCAGTCAGCTGTTATCGCCATAAATTATGCTGGAACATAATCACCACGTATCTGTATAGCTTTGTTTTAGGGCATATGACATTACACAAGAAATTCTTGGAGATCATCACTTCAGCCACTAAAAATGCTATAAACTCAAATAACGGTCACTTATGTTCAACTTCGAACCGCATCACACTTGCATAACTACATGACGTCATTTTCCCCCTCCCATTTTATTCATTATTATTATTATTAATGTATCGCTCCACTGTATTCATTGCTATTATTAATTTATTCCCCACTGTAGTTAACTTCCCCGGTTCGAGTCACTCCAAGATTATGTATGTCGTCCAGTTACAGAGTTGTTGACAATTGACAATTCATAATTCATAATTCATAAATATGAATCTAAGAGACTGACTTCGGTCAGCTTGCGGCTTTGATAAGCCAATGAGGCTTCTTCGCGAGTTCCTGCTTTCAGGAACCTAAAATACATGCAATACATACATAATATAGAGAGTTGATTTAAGTCCCGGTGACATTTTTTAGGGAACTTTCTGCAAATTGAGGGCGATATTGCCAATGTCCTTAAAATCTTCACAACAGCCTGTTACCAAGTTACGAACTTTCGAAGCAGTATTTTATTCGACAGTTACACTGGAACCTACCACACAATATACACATATGTACGGGTTTAGAGCCAAGCCTATGTAGCTTAACTGTGTATGTAAAAACCCGGACTAAACTCGTCATTTTCCTTGCAGCGATCTCGAAATCAACCGAACTTGCAAGTTTCACTGGTTTTCTTTCTGTGATATAAGATTTAGGTGATACATTTCCTTTAACAAGGCTACAGTATAGCATATCTTGTATGGCTTGCATGAAATACTTTCTTATTTGCTGTGAAAGCTAATGTTATCGCTCGTGCTTTACGAATCGAGTGCAAAACGTTCATTCGTTGTTTTTATTTACAATACAATTAATAAGGCCTCAATATCATCACACTATAGCTATACATGGCAAAAATAAAATAAAATATTTTTATTTCATCTGCAGCTTTTATGAAATGGCAAATGTTACTTCTCTCGCATGACAAACAATTGGCATATTACTTCGAAAACGATAAGTAGGCAATAGTTTTTTTTTTTTTTTGACACGCTCAAAAATTATATACTGAAACGTGTGCAACTGTCTTAACCTATTTTTTTTCTTTTTTTTTTTTTTTTCTGATTTGTTTAGGCTGTATACCGGTACGTGTATCAACATGGCCAAAGAGAAATGCAAGCAAGACCAGACAATCGTGACCATAAGGTATTAGGCAAACAAGAGATAAGGGAAAGATATTTTACTTAGTAACGAAAACACCAAGTCTTATTGTCAATTAAAGTCCAGTGACGTTTGACAACTGCTTGGAACTGACTTGATGCTAGAAAATGGATTTCCCCGGATTAAATTGATCAGTAGTTATACAGATTATACAAGTAAGTTTGTCTGTTACTTATTAAATCCTACTGAGGTAAAGTTTAATTCCTGGCCAAGAAGGTGTTAATGGTAAAACTGTACTGGTATTTGAATGTTTTGAGACCATTTTTTAATCGACTTCAGTACGTAACCGAGATGCAGCTGCGTGACGAAAGATTCCAGCCACTGTGCTGCTAAATGTGCAACCGAATATATGCTGGCCAGTTTCAGATATTTGCCGCACTTTTTGAAGCTAGCCGCACATTCGTCGTGTGGAAATTCGTCGAATATGACAAAATGACAAAATAATAAATAAAATCGAAGATAAAGGGGTCATTTTACACATTTGGGTGGTTGGGAACCCCCCCCCCCAATCATGTAGGCTGGAAAAGTGGGGGTGCAGGGGCAAAGATCTGGGGGCCAGTTTGGGGAACTTGGTCAGCAGAAACTAACTTTTGTAAATGCTACCGTGGCCCATAATTGGTCGTAATTTCAAGGAAACATTTTATGTCATAATTTAGACTATTTCAATCCTCCCAAAATGCTGCTTTTTTCTTAGTATTCCTATAACACCTTTTTCTCTCGAATTTTTATTATGTGAATCGTTTTACTTTTTTTCTATATCATATTTCGACTGTTTAGACTAATAAATAAATTTAGACATATTTCTCATATTATTTTCTCGAATAAAGTCAACATTCTGAGATAGTTTATCTCAAAATTCCAGGCTCAGTACTATATATATATTTATTTCAAATTTTGCTGTACATTCTTCAACTTTCGACTTCTTGCTATAAATTTGGACTCGCTCCTCGAACTCGTTGCATATCATCAGAATACGAAATCTGAATAGGCGGCCAGCTTCTGATTGGTCACCAGCTTTACATTGGACAAAATAAATATGGAAACGTGTGAGTGCCGTCAAAATGTTTAAGATCTTTATCTGCAGTTTTGCTGCATATTATTACTTGGCTGCAAAACTGTTAAACTGACGATACTCCGATACGAGCGTAAGTAATCAACGCCTTCGCACCATTCAACCACGTGGTCTCAACATCCAAGAAGGCAATTACTAAATCTTCCCCTCCCACCATCACCCATCACTCCCTCCACCTCCCTCACATCCAGCCCCCCCCCCCACCCCTCCTCAACCTCCATCACCCAGACTTCTCATCTTTTCTATCCAAATTCACATGTTTTCTTTCCGAATCCTCATTGCGACACGGTCAGAGTTTATCTTCACAGCCCTTAATTTAATTTGTTAGACCCCTCAGAGTTGATCTCCACAGCTCTTAATCCCCTAATCTCTCTTTCCTTTCATCACACCTCTCCTTTGTTGTGTCTATTGTTACTCCATTCATTGTCCATTAATCTAATTTAAATATCTGTCCATCTGTTTGTCTTAATGTCTTCTTTAGTTTGTGTTTTTCGTTGCAGTTAGCATCTCAAGTAGATCCTGCTTAGATCATCGAAACGTCCGGCCCTCTTGAGATATTAAAACGAAACAATTCATCTCTTTCTTTTTCTCTTCCTGTTTTCTTGTTCTTTTCAAGATACTATCTTGTTAACTGAACATATTTTCCTCAAAATTGTTAACTTAGGCTATTACGGTAAAGAATTTCTTATCTTGAGTGCGCTTTTAAGCTGCTGTATAACTCCACTGTGTATTGAAGTCTCTCCTCAGTAAACAGTTGTGCCCTGAGCATGCAACTTCAACACACATAAAAACGCCGCCTTCTGGGTGTCGTACGTACCATATTGATTGTTCTATTGACTTAACGCATTAAACTCATCACTTCGCAAAGTCGCTATATAGAGCAGGGTTTCCCTAACTTTACCCCCCCCCCCCACGAACCCCCTGTGGATGTCAGAGTTGTCCACAAACCCCCAACTTTTCGAGACACGATCTGAGTCATTATTATACTATAATACGCATAACAGTGCTTCGTAAAAGATCAAGTATCACATGCATTGTACGGTACTACTATGGCAACCATTTTGCGTATGGAACGAGAAAAGAGTTTGTCGATAGGTACGACTTTTGTACATTAATAAATTATATGAAATATCAGATGTTAGCTCAACAAAACATACTCTAGTTTTGACTTTCAGTAACGTCTCACGAACCCCCTGGGACGGACTCACGCACACCCTGGGGGTTCATGCACCCCAGCTAAGGAACCCCTGCTGTAGAGCATAGGTAGACATTTTTCCACTGACCTGTGCTACCCATTATAGTTATATCTGATAGATTGATCGATCATATTTGACATCGCAAATATACCCATCACCTTGACCCTTTGGACCCGTCACGTCGCAACGTCGCTAGTGCATAGATAGAAGTTTTCAACTGGCATGTCCTGATTGCTGGGCCAATCATGTCATATGCAAATTTACCCACGCGCATGACCGTTTTGATTTTGAGCTAGACGAGGAGCAAGGATACTATTTCGAAGCCCGCCTTTTCCGTGCTCTCAATCGGAGTAATATCCACGTGTAACCAAAGAATGTCTCAAAATCCTTTCAAATTAATTTAAATCCTCCTCATTCCCACAACATTTTTAGTTTGATTTATGCTCATTTATCACACAAGCAAAACAAAACAATGATTATATTTAAACATATGCCAAAACAATCAAGCACATTTTACGTACTTCGCCTATTAGTGTATATACAGTCATTGTAGTAACATGGTAGTCTGCCTATATACGAACCATACATTGAGTTTATCCGTTAGACATCACCAACACTATAGCCAATAACGTCTTTAATCATCAATGTATACTATTATACCCTTGCCTTATAGAACAGCTGCATGTAACCATTTGACATGCGCAATAAACGCAACAACTCTATAGCCGTAGCAATAGTCAGTGTATTAATTTCCAGTACCTTCAATTTGCCTAGGGTTCCTCCAAGAGTTGGTTCCGACATTTTTAAACAACGAACGAACGGACGAACGGATGGACGGACGGACGGACGGACGAACGGACGAACGGACGAACGGACGAACGGACGAACGGACGAACGGACGAACGGACGAACGGACGAACGGACGAACGGACGAACGTAAGAACCAATGAATCAATTAATGAATCAATTAATGAATCAATTAATGAATCAATGAATAATCAATGAGTGCTAACATGCCTATGACTCTGTCTCACTTATCATTCATTAACAACTGTTTTCTCTTTTTTTCAGTTAGCAAACACCTAAGCTGCCCACTGCTTCCCCTCAGATCTTGTACTTCACGTACCGTGTTGATTACATTTAAACAAAAACAATGACAAATATGGTAATCAAAACTACAACATGAAATGTTTCCCGGAAAACAAACGAGGGCGGTATTTAATAAATTAGCATGCATAGACTCCGGATGTGTGATTAATTCACTTTGAGTACAACGTTTCTGTATGCTGCCGTGTTGCACGAATATAACCGTAATAGTAATTACCGAATCCGCGATCCACGTTCTAGTCATTGCCGACTTTGCAATCCTCGGTCACCCTCACAAGTTTCCAAGGCATTTAAGAGTGACTCCATAGTTTTCGGGAAACCAAAAACACCACGCCTTCCGATTTTCGTGATGGTTGTTACTAGATTGGTGGCTTTTCTGTACGTTACTATACTTATGATAGAGCTCATTCCTGCTGATGTAATTTAAGTTACTGTTTACTTTGCCGGTGCCACGTTCCTGTGTATGCGTGAATAACTATTTAAAATTCTGAAATATTCCAAATATTAGCGTCGAAAGGGCAGGGGTGTCCCCCCCCCCCCATTTATTAGTAGAGGTATTCATGAGTTCCCCTCCAACCCACCCCCATTCCGACTTACCACTTTTTGTGGACGAAGACGTTAGCACTGACAGAGAGATTACCTTTAAAGCGTTCACAATGATGAACCAATGACACATCACGTGCACGTGACGTGACACTACTATTCACTCTTCGAACGATAAACGATCTATTGAGGTTAGGGTTTACAACATATCAGGACTGCCCTTTACATACCATGGTCAATGTCATTATCAAAGGCCCGAGGGGAAATTATTTTAAAACTTTAATTAATCAAACTCCAGTCACTTTTGGCAATATGAGCCTATGCATTGTTGGAAAGGTATTGAAATGAGGTTTCCAAAAATGACATTTTGTTTTCTATAATTGAGCTAATTACGTATGCAAATATGCCATATGTCAACTTTTTATCTCAAAATTTTGAGATAAAAAGTCAAAATTTTGATATTTGTTTGTTTGAAAAAAGGGGTAAAAATGTAAAATAAAACGACCATTGTTGGAATGTTAACAAATCTTTGAAGACAAAAACAAAGTCCACAAAAGAACCTCAGAAAATGGTGGTTTATTGATGCAGGCTGTTTTCTGTAAAAAAAAAAAAAAAAAAAAAAAAA